>CANYBF012461547.1:0-25759 GCA_948192965.1 Dalechampia spathulata | reverse complement strand
TATGTATTTGGATTTCTTATACGAGCATTAGAAGTTTAAAATCCCTTGTAGTATAATTATTGTTTTCCTGAGACGGGTGAGCGATGATTATGCTACGGGATCATGTCGTCATCCCTCGGGTCTTGGGTCGGGGTGTGACAGTATAAAAGTATACAAAAAGTATACGATTGGGATACAAGAAGTATACAACAGGAATACAAAAGATTTACAAAATTATATTTTTTACAACTTAAAATATTAAAAATACAAGTATTTACAGCATATTTTATGAAACGTAATATTTGTCATGTAAGGTTTACTACAAGTATATAATAGGTATACAACAAGTTTACAAAATTATATTTTTTACGAGTTAAAATATCAGAGATATAAGTATTTACAGTAAATTTTATGAAACATAAATTATGATACGTAAGATTTAATACAAATATGCAATTGATATACAAATAGTTTACAAAAGGTTTACAAGTCGAATACAACAACCATATCAAAAAGTACAAAAAATAAAAATATATATATAATCATTTAAATTGATAAATATTTTTCTTCATCATAAAAACATAGATTATTGGCATTCCTCCTTATTAACTAGCAAAGTATATACAAAGGAGTATATATAATTATCATAAGATGTGTTCAATTATGGTAAAAAATGAAAACTAAAAAGAATCATGAACAAAGAAAATAACCATTAGACCTTACTTTATATAATAACAAAGAAAAACATTTTCCCTCGTAAGCTAAGATTTGTTCTATGCAAATGTATCACTCTCCATACCTATAAATACATATGTTATACATGAAGAAAAATAAACTTTAACTTTTTATTAAAAATTGACAATGCAACATAAAAAATGAGAAAATAATCCTTCATAAATATTATTCTCAATAATAAAAAAAATTTTCTAAATTTGAATGAAACTAACACATTCAATATCAAAGAAATCAAAACACATTTTAGTCTCATTTCTACTAATCAATACTAAAAAAAGCAAACATGCAAAGAATATTACACTTAAAAAATTGGAGAAGAAATAAAACTAAAATCAAACATGTCGTTCAAAATGTTGAACATGCATAATAAAATCCACAACAAAAGTAAAATATTGATTTCAAATCTTAAAACATAACCTTAATATCAAATAAAAGTCATTCCAAAAATTATAAAAAATTAAAATGAGTCACAAAACAAAATCAAATAAAATTTAAAACAGGATTTCAAATCTCAAAACATAATGTTATGAATTTTAAGTATTCGGGAACTAAAAGCCACAAAAATGATATTTAATCAAATTCAATAGCATTTAATCATCAACCAAACAGATCTTATTTTGAAGCTGAAAATACTAATTTTTAAGAAGATGAGAGAGTGTACTGTAATCAATCAGCACTCGAATGAGTTGTTGTAATAGAAATGATTCAATAAAAAATTAATTAAAAATCAAGATTAAAGATTTGAGAATAAAGAAAAAGAAGAAGAAGAAGAAGAAGAATGAGAGAAGAAAAAATAGAGATGAAGAAAGAGAAGATGCATATGAGAAAAAAAAGAGAGAAGAAGAAAGGAAGAGAGGTAAAGGAAGAAAAAAGCTTATAAGAGAAAAGAAAAAAAGAACATATGTTTAAGAGAATAAAGTAAAAATTAAAAAAAATATTTTTTTAGTTCAAATAAGATAAATTTTTTAAAAAATTCAACTTAAATTTTTAAAAATATAAAATAAAAATTTATATAATTTTATAATTATCCCATTTAACGACTATTAATTATCACTTATTTTCTATTCCATATTATTGACAACTTTGTCCCTCACAATGAAGGTGAATAATTAATGGGAGTACTTGACGAAGCAATTGATAGTTACAGCTGCCGCCCGAAGCCCCGAACTCAACTCTCTTTCCCAGCCCAATCAAATCAGCCACCACCTCCGGTGCGTCACCGACAGTAGGCTAGTCAAAAATTGGAAGAGAAAAAGGAGAAAAGAGAAGAAAGGATAGAGGAGATTGATTCCGATTGGATAAACTGTTTAGAAGATGGGTTTAGAAGCAGTTGGTGATTTAGCTCTTAACAATATTTTATCTCTGTTAGGACCCAAAGAAACGGCCATAGTAGCCTGTGTTAATAAGCGTCTTAATGCTTCAGCTTCCGAAGAATCTCTCTGGCGTAACTTCTTTTGTCAAGATCTTCATCTCTCTTCTCCTCTTGATCCTCATGGCAACTCACTTCCTTCTTTCAAGGTAGCTCTTTTAATTTCTGAAAATTCAATCAATTTCCTCTGTCTGTTTCCGTTAATCGAGGGATATGGATTTTATCCTTGCTGGGTTGTATGTAGTTTTAATTTTCCGCTGACTTTAATGTTTAGCTGGTGTCTTTTGAAATCGGGATTCGTTCATTTTTAAAGGTTAAATCTCTTGTCTTGGATGTTGCCTTTCATTGGATTATTTGTTGGGTGCAAAATTATGTGTTTGAAGTTTGAAACCACAAGCAAGCTTATCCGATGCTAGGTTTTTATAGCAGCCACTATACTCGGCCGAGGACTGTGTAGAATATCTTGCTTCTATTTTACCAAGTGGACTCGGGTTTTTGGGTGATCATTTTGTTGTGTTGACAATATATGAGTAAAGACACAAACTAAACAGTTAATTTTGTCAAAAATTCAAAACGAATATAGATAACAAGACATGGCACGTGACATATTCATTCTGAAATCAATGGGTCAAAGCAGTAGAAATATTGGATAAACATGTCAAATAAGTTGTTGATGAATCGTATGTTAGAGGGGCCAGCAAGACGCAATCAAATAATCTTTCATGTTATAGCAGATCAGGAGCAACGCATCAATGACATGTTTTTTTTATCGTATCATCAGTGGGTTGATATGATTTTTTTTGACATGAATACAATCGAGTGCTGTGCCAAATGCAAGCCCTTTAATTCAATATCATGTTCATTTTGTTTCAAAACTGACAACTTACTAAAATTATGTATTGTTTATGCATCCTTCTTTTTTTTTTTTTTTTTGAGGCCTAGATAGAGCATATTGCAAGTAAAGGTTTATGTTGATGGTAGGCGTTGCCTCAGAATTATGCTGAGGTTGCCTGTGTCAGCATCTTCACCTCAAATAAAGGTATAACTTCACTGGCTGACCATTCTATGTGTTTGTTGTAGTTTTGTTATGGATTATGGCGAGAAGCTTTTGGTATGTATCCTTGGCCTCTTGTGAAACGAGTTAAAAGATGTTGGGACAGGCTCAAGAACTGGTTGATCACGAATTTCCCTGAAGCTGCAGCTACGCTACAACAGGGTGCATCAGAAGATGAAATTGAGCTGTTTGAGAGAGTTTTAAAAGTGAAATTGCCTCTTCCCACGAGAGTTATCTACCGCTTTTACAATGGTCAGGTTTTCCAAGGAAAAGATGAATTAAAAAGTTATGGTGGCAATAATTTGGGCATTTTAGGTGGCTACTCTTTTTATGATCACATGGTTAACGTATACCTTTTGCCATTAGATCAAGTAATTTTGCAGACAAAATATATCACGCACCATATTGGGATTTCTGGTGGTTTTAGCAGTCCCAAGTATATTGTTGTGGCTGCATCATCAGCATTTGGTGCAAAGTGGTTTTTCCTGAATTGTACAAATTGCCAACTGTATGTTGGTACCACGAATCTTCATACCGATGGAGAAATGATGCCATGCGTGCCAGATGCATTGATGAGGTCAGTGCATGATTCAAGGAGTTACCAGTATCAGGATGCAATGCTGCTTTGGTTAGAAGAACATGGCCGTCGATTACAAGATGGCATCATCAAACTGCGGGTAGAAGGAAATATGAGAATCATTTCTCAATTTCCAGAGGAGCACCCTCTTTGTTCAACTGCCACTACCAATGGTGTAAAGGTAAGAGATCATATATTTGCATATTTTGCTTCCTGAGCTTATTCTTCTCCCTCAATGTGTTGATAATGAAGAACATATCTTTCTTTCACTGTAAGTTATATTCTAACATGGACATGCATGGTTGATAATTTTGGAATATGTAAAGATGGTTTTTCTTGAGGGGTTTGGTTGAAGTTCCTACTCTTCCAAGTACTCGTTTTACCATTTTTTGGATGCTTTTGGGAACCATCCAAGTTGTTTTCCCTTCTTTGACAATCTGATGCAAATAAAATTTTTTTTTTTGTATGTGAGATTGTAGATTTTGAATGATTTGCTTACTTTTTCTGTTGATGCCACTGGAAGCAGTGTAATCATAGTCATTTTTTCTGTGCAAGTTGCCCCTTCAACAGTGATCCTTCAGGCTAAATCAATGCTGCTATATATGGCAAATAATCCTGCATAAGGGATTACAATTAGGAAGTAATGAATCTTGAAGCAGGTATTGTGAATATCATGTTTAATTGATGCAGTTCTTGCCAAAGGGTTTCAAGTATGATCAATTTTTTGTTTTTGACTCTAGCAACCTGCTTATGCGTCGTGTAGATTTCCTCATAGAAAGTTTTACTTGTATCTCATGGCAAAGATTGTAAAACGTAACTATTAGATATTAGAATCTCATCAAAATTTTATCTTTCTTTACAAGCTCCATATGCATGTGTTTTTTGCTTTATTATGCTGTTTCTTAGCAAGATTCGGATGGAAAATGCTTTTCAGGTTCGTGCTTCTGCTGTTTTTGTGCCAGAGGCAGCTGACCTGGAAGATGGTTCGCAAAAGTATCTATTTGCATATTCAATTCGCATGTCCCTCTTGCCAGATGGATGCATTGTAAATGGAATGTATTTTAGCACTTGCCAATTGCTGAAGAGGCGTTGGATTATCCGTGCAAAAGGAACTGTTGTGTCTGACGTGAATGCAGAGGGTGTCATAGGCAAGGTATGACTACTTGCTACTCTGTTCCTTTTGGCTAGTGAAGTTTCTTTTCAAGGATTCCTCTGGAAATTTCTTTCCTCAAGGATTTATTCCAATATTAAAAGAAAATTTTGGTAAATTTATATCTATCTATATAAAAAATAAATTAATTTTTATCAAATTAATAAACAAAATTATCTCAATTTAAACATAATATTTGTCAAATTAATGAAAAGAGTTAAAATCTTTTATAAACGTTACGTAGGATATTAATTTTTGTTATTCAGAATAAATTAATAAAAAAATCATTTTATTTTTTGTTTTAATTCAGCTAATATGATTATATCTATATAAAATAAACAGTAGAGAAAAAGTTGTAATATTTATGGATTTGTTATAGTTATAAATATCATGGAATATATATAAACAAAAAAATCAACATATATAACAATTCATTACAATTATAAATATTATTGTATAAACTAATTTGATTATTTTATATTAAAATAAATTAACATGCAATGCACATATACTGGTATATTATAAACCCATAAACTATTAGTTGCAGTATGAACTGTTTTTTCTTCTGTTTTCAATAAACAGAAATTCATGGTATCAAGAAAAATATTTGAATTTTCACCGAAATGCTGTTTTATGTTTCACTTGGTAAAACGTTCAAACTTGGAGATTCATCTTAACCTTTTAGATATAGTAATTTACATTCGGATCTGTCTTGTTTATTTATTTTCATTTTCTTTTTAGGAAGCAAAGTTACTAGAGCAATTGTCATTTCTTGATATTCTAATTGATTTTAATGCTTAAGAATAAGGATTTTGATAACCATACCGAAATGTCAAGACTTTTCTTGTATTTTTGCAGTATCCATTATTGCGTCCGGGCGAGAAAGAATTTGTATACGAGAGTTGCACACCTCTACCAACTTCTCCTGGTTCGGTTGAAGGTTCTTTAACGTTTGTTCCAGACAGGTACTCCAGCTGCCTTTGAATAATATCTTAATAGAAGCAGATGTCTATTCCCCTAATCAGTTTGAGATTATCCTTCCATACCAGCCCTTTTCTGATTTAGACGGTGTTTGGTTCAAATGAATTCATTAGCAAATCTCAAACAATTGTGTTTGGTTTAAAGGTAGTTTAAAGTTTCATTTGCAAATGAAATGAATTCCTTAAAAGAATTAAAGACTTAGTTTGGTGTTTAGTAACTAAAAACCTTGTGAATTGCACATTGTCTAGTAGAGAATGCTTTCAGACTTCTAACATGGAAAAGATCAGAATCTTACCAGTTTCTATATCCTGTCCCTGAAGAGAATTTGATGGAATTCCAGCTTGAAAAAAGATACAACTAGAAGCAAGCATCCTTCAATTTAGGGATTGAGAAAGAGTTTTTTCCTTTTTTATTGCATAATGCTGTGCACCATCCAATATGAAACATTGGTAATAATATCAGCAAAAGAATATTCTTCTGTGCTTCGCTACATCTCTTGTACAATCAAGTGGGATGATTAATATCATGCCAAAAACTTCTTTAAAGTATTATAACCATCTTTCTTTTTGAAGTATGCTTCTGTTAATTTTACTTGCATGGTTCTTGCAGGTTGTTACATCCGAAAGGGCCCCCATTTGAAGTTGAAGTGGCGTCCTTCCCTCTCCAACTTCCAGATTACATTTTCTGATGGGTCATGCAATTAACCAATCATTCTATATATATATATATGATAAAATTTTTAGCACGTTAAAGACCAAACTATAGAATGCTTGCAGCTGCTGTGTAAAACTTGCAACGATTACTAATGCTTGTAGCACAAGCTAAAAGTACTTAAAGTGCATGCTTGTGATGAAATCAATCAATCTTTTCCTGTGGATCTATCGTTCTTCTCCAATTACTACCGCATCAACCGCCACCTCCACCACAGGTTTCCCCGTTTCTCAAGTTCTGCACAACCATGACCACTGTCTTCTCTTTTCTCCAGTTCACCGCTAATTATTTCCACATTGCTCGCTCTGAACTTATGCCCTTCTTCTGATGAAAAGAAATGCATTTCAAGTAGTCGACATGTGAAGAAAAGAATGAGTTGGCCAAGAGGCCGATTGCGAGTTCATCATTTGTGGAATTCAAGTGGGTTCTTTTTCTTCAAATTGGAGAAACAAAGGGTTTGAGATCTGGATCACCCACTGGGATCTTCACGTTTAAAAATCTGTACAAGATCTTCTAACCAACCAAATGGGTTTCCTTACTGCCTAGCAAGTATACCATACAAATGGAACAATCTCAGGACTATCTGTACTCTTCGATTTTCCACTTAATATAAGAGTTTTCGAAGGAACCAGCATTTTTACTATTTGCAGCTTCAGGCAGGGGGCCCTTTTCCAGGTACTGACATTTGATCTTCTCCTGCCATGATAAAGCAGTTGCTCATCTAACCCACTTGATTAAAGCAATAAAACTGAGCCCTAAATTATTTTTGTGCTTGAGGATAGGATGCCCACGGTCATTTTATGCAGCTTTTAGCTTCTGAAATTCCTGCTGGCTCACTTCTTCAGAGGAAAGTACACCTTTTGGGGAAAGAAGGCGTTGGATGGTAAGGAAAAGTCGAGCCTGAATACAGGAAAAAACCATCTCTGAAAAACTGGTGACAGGATAATCATTGGCAGGATATGCTTGGAATGTGCTAGCCTTACCCATTGGAATACTAGGAGAGTACACCAGCATCCTACCAATCCGTATCCTCTACCGTTCACAAGCTGATCCAAAAACCGAAACAATTTGCCATTTGTCATGAAGTTCCAGTCAAAAACAGTACAGAATAGAGCTTTGAAGTTCAGGAAAAGGATAAAGAAGAATCTTTACCAGGAGCATTACAGAACCAACCAAGAAACATCCACCCATTGACATGCTGAGAAATTTGAGATCCCGGCCAGCCTGCAGAAACATTATTATGATGCCAGGAAATTCACGAAAATTTATGAGCAGCATGCATGGTTTTATGAAGAATTAAAGTAAACTGAGTTGTCGAAGACTATAAGAAACGAGAATGTTTCTGAAGAATCCTCAAATGACGATCAAGATCCGACCAAACATACCAGCAAGGTTCCTTCAAAGCTGAGGATGCAGGGCGTCACAGCTAATGATATAAAGAATGGAACCAGCACTTTGTGCATCTACAGAGACATAGCAACATAGAAATTATTCTACTTCCAAAAAGTTAGATCAGATTTACGAGTTAAGCCTGGAAAAAAGATATATTTATTCTTTGCCGAATACAGTGTTTGCCATATACTAAGACCATTCCCTGTTCGAGCCATGTTTTGTACAATTCGAATTATAATGAATCTGGAAATTTGAGCTGCCAACAGATATGAATTATATTATCATATTCCAAGGCCTGTGCAGGTTGAATCTGCAGACAAAGGCCTCAGATTCAAAACGATTTAGTAGATAAGCAATAATGTATGTTGATTTGATAGGACGAAATTTGGATTGACCTTGCTGAAAATTTCAGCCTAAATCAAGTAATAAGTTGCAGACTTGAGAAGGTCCACATAGCAGATGCCAACTAGATTGGGTTTAAGTTTTCAGAACTAACGGTATTGTAATGCACAAGGTGCAAATCTGCACTTTTTGAGAATTTCATTGTTACTATTTGCATGACTTTTCATGCTTGTAAGGTCATCCCATCCATGGTGAAATCGTCATTTTGAAAGAGTAACGTATAAGAACTAACCTCTTGGATGACCTTCTGATCAGGAGTGAAGATTGTTGGGAAGAATCTAGGAATAGATGTTCCCATAATGCCTAATAGCAATCCAAGTATGCTTCCTATGATCACCAGTGATTTCAGAAGCATTCGAGCCTGTTATGTATCCAAAACCCGGTCACATACTAAAAAGCAAATTTAAATTCATAGATTACTTCTCCCACAAGCAATTTGCCACAATGCATAGTAGATAGTGAAAAGTTGCATCTTTCCACATAGTAGTGTTACACAAAATAATTCGTGGAATGTCTTATGGTGTGTGTGAAAAAAGGCAAGCTTTACAGTCAGCATATGCATAAAGTAGAAGGGTATAGTATGAGTTAAATGTGAGCATTGCTGACCTTTGCGAAACTTCGCTTCTTGCCATACAGCAGCTCAGGCATGAACGATTGAGCAGTTTGAGAAAGCGGTTCGCTCCAAACTGCACATGTCATGAATGCTTGAATCATAACCTAGAAAGTGATTCTACACAGCCATCAGTACTCAGATTCAATGATACATATCACCAGAATGAATAATTAGTAGTGATAAGAGTGAGGGCATAGAAAACCTGATGAGCAGCCAAGCTGATTGTGCCCATAGATGTAGCGAAATACACGAGAAGCGAGTAAAAAGCAACCTGAGACAACCAACACGTTTATCAGTAAGTTATAATCACAAGCACATAGCCCTATAGCTGATGTTATGGAATCAACAATCATGAGATGATCAACCTTTGACATCATCATTACAAATACAGGAGCAGCAATTCCAAATATGGTCATAAGATCAGCAAGTGATGGAATAGAGATGGAAAATGCATTATATCCTTTCTTGTTCAGTGAATCTATCATCATATAAGCTGCGATAACCTGCAATGAATGCCAATAAGTAGATCTAAAAATGAGTTGAGTCAGGTTGAACTTTAACTAGCTTGAGCTTGAGTCATTTACTATAAATTCAAAACAAATTTGCTTAATTTTTTCAACCCAACTCGATGAGATGGTAAGTTGGAAGAATTGGAAGGTTTGTTTAGCTTACTTGTGACACCATTGTTGCCCATGCTGCACCAGCTATACCATAGTCAAGATATCTACAGAGAAATATATCACCGATGCCGTTTACAGCACTGGCAACTGCCAATGCCTTCAAGGGTCCCCAGGAATCTTTCATGCCAAGGCTGAGAAACAGAAAGAACAAAAAGCAATTAAGAAGAAGACAACATCGTATGTCGCTCTTAGAAAAGATCAAACCATATCCCCAAAGATGATAATATTCATTTTTACATTTAGCATTGACAAGTCATAAATTTCAGCTAGCCGATACTGAAAGGAAAAAGGGTACGACTTATATTTACCTGGCACTTTGAGCTACCCATCCAATAAGAATTGCTGGCCAAGCTAAGCCGCGAATCTGGTAAAAACCACATTAAAATAAATATCATACACATTAACGTACCAACAAGATAAACGATATTAGTTTTAAAAGAGAGTAAAACCTGAACATATTTGTTTGCTACAGGAACAAGATGTAGATTACTAGACCCTGCAAAAGCTGTAACCAAAAAAATCATGGATGGCTTTTGGCCTAATGACATCTAAATTCTGTAAAAGAAAAACTTAAATTATTAAGAGATGCCTCGAGAATAGTTTTTAGTTTTGTAGCTTTCACACACCCTTGTATGTTCAGACATATGTGTTGAAACAGAAAAACTTAAGTTACTAGATGAAAGTTGAGGGATGGTTTCATAACTTGAAAACATTCCAAAAGGTGCCGATTAGTCGGGATTTCGAACCTCACCTTCCACTAGTGCGGAAGATAACTGTACCAGTGTTTGTTACCTACCAGTCAATGCTGATGTGCCAAAAAACTTTGTGAAGAAAATCATAAGGAAGCCACATGTTAAGGCAATAAAGAGCAAGACTGATAGCTGATGTTGCACTTCATTTTTGTCCTGCATCAAATTCACTTCATATCTTGGTGACTAATTCTTGGTTAGGAGTCGTATAGAAACCAACAGTTGCTAGGATTACGGATCCAATATTAGCACTTAAATATGTGTCAAATTGTCCCAAATGTCATGATTGTATTGATCGTCACAATCCTACACGATGGATGAAATTATCCTAAGAACCATTTCATTTTTTGGTATCACATAGACATAAAATGGCACTAACAAAAGACCTAACCATCCGGTCAACACTCAATAACTAGATCAAACCAATTTGTCATGTTTAAGATACTAATTTGGTTGTGGTTGAAAGAAGCCATTAAATTAAATTAGTATCTGACTCGAAACGTACAACCCATGTCATCATCGTATATCATAGTTGAAAAAGCTAACCTGTTTTGCAAGGGAAGTGGCAACCATGTTGGATGTAGAAATTGAAAGGAACATGAATATATAACTCATATTGTCACACAAAACTGTACCAGGACCTGTTCAATCCACGTCAGTTAACTTAATTACAACGCAATATAGTAAAAAAACAAGATAACTCAAGAGAGCTGCAAATGAGCCGAGCTCTTCATAAGCTAGCTCGAGCTCGACTCAATAAGAACTCATTTAAGTTAAACGAGCTGAATTCAAGCTAAAAAATAAGAGATAAAAGATGAAAGAAGTAGGTACCCAAAGCAGCAAGTTCAAGGGAGCTTCCTTGGCCAATCACAGCAGTGTCAATAAGACTCATTAATGGTCCACTTATCCATAACCCAGTAGCTGGTGCTGTAAACATGACAATCTCTTTAATTTGTTGCCATATACTTTGACTCTCCAATCCCACTTCTTCTTCTTCTTCTTCCTCTTCCTTCTCTCCTTTTGTAATGAGCGAAGAACAAATGTCAGTCTTGTTTTCACTCGCATCATAAAAAAGTTGATGGCTTGGACTTGTGCAAGATGGGACAAGTCTCCTTGTTAGTTTAACAAATCCTAAGCTTGAAGTTGAAGATAGGAAAGAGCTGTGAAACTTAGGTGGAGATAAAGATAGACAAGGTTTATCATAATGAGGTAAAGATTGAAGAATTCTGAGTTTTTGGGCTTGGAAAGGAGTGTGAGAATGGTAAATCAAAGATTGAATATACATTTTCTTTCCTTAGAGAGTCTAGATGAAGTTCATATTCTTCGAAAATGAACAAATATATAGTGAGGAGTGGGTTATGGTATAATAGTCAAATTAAGGGCTTGAAAGAGGGTGAGAGAATCTGTAAGAGCCACAAGGAAGAGTTGACGGCTGACAAATGTACAAGCTTTTATTACAGATGGGCCAAGTAGCTCTCTGCAAGATGGTACATCTTCCATTCTTTGCTTAATAAGGATCACATACAAATCCAGGTGGACCCTCTCTCTGTATCTCTCTCGAGATCTGCATGCCCATATGCGTAGTTGATCGACATCCCACGTGAACTTAAATTTCCAATAATTCACAACCCAGAGAACTTACAATGTTACTATTGATAAATATGCTCTCTTCATTTTGATGATGAAGATGAGTTACCAGAGAGTTTATTTATCGTTATAATGATGACATGAGTCGCCAGAAAGGTACAGATTAAGTAAGGTAGAAGCATGCCTGAATAAGTTACAACGGATTAAGCAACGACTCTGATAAGAACAAGATGTGTTGTTCGAGAACCATGAGAGAGAAAAACAACTACAGCGACCTGCTCGTCCTAAAATACAGCTAACCGTCTTGGTTCTCATACAAGAATCATGTGACCTGTCGAAAAAGAACTACAATAGTCAAGTCTGATTCCGAATCAACTATGAAGCAATCATCCTGATAACAAACTCTTTCACAAGTTTTCTTCTGTAATCATGGAGCCAGGAGGAGCGCTTGAGGAAGAGTTTCTTCAATCATAATCACAATATCAACAATTTCTGTCACATAATAACAACAAATCCTTGCACAAATAGAAATCAAAAAATTATACATTCATGTAACAACCAAGATGGAGAAATTGTTGCCATCTATATCACAAGGAGTAAAAGCTATGACATTCCGTGATCAAACATGATACATGTCGTATAGTCTGGATTAAATCATGTGTGCAAGATAACCAGCTTACAGCCGCAATCCATCAGAAATTTCTAAAAAACTTCAACAACTTTGCTTGCTAAAACCCGCTCTCTTCTTTCAATGTATCCCAATGGGAACCAACCAGCTTTCCCTTTGCATTCTCCTTCGGCCCAACCGCCGTTCGTCACCTGTCAAGAACACAGCGCATAATTCAACCATTCTTGCTCCAACTTTGAGAATTGCAAACATCAAAACAAAACCCTTGCAGAGGTTTTGCCAGTTTAGGCTTGACTTGCTTATTGTTAAGCTGAACCTATGTCAAACTCCCTAGATTTATTCGTGGTTTGCAAGATATCGTTCATAAATTAATCCGTTGGCAATTCATTAAAAAAACAAAATTTATAATGTTACTCTAATTAATCAATTTAAATTGGTAATTATGTTCTAAATTCTACATGGAGTTGCGTTATATATCTATTATATGTCAAGCTATTAATGCTTTAACTAACGGGAAACTAGTAACTATATTATGCCTAATGCCAAGCACACTCGGGAATCACATACAAATAAAAGATGTGTTGTTCAAGAAAACTACAGACCTTTCGAACAACAACATAATCACCAACCGACAAAGTTAGCTCCACGGCAGATTCAGCTTGATATGAATGTATAACCTACAACATAACAGCGTATCAAGGAATACTTATTTAGAACCCAGAAGACCAGGCCATTGTGTCATTTTACTTAAATATCAGGGTAACATAAACGAGCAAGGTCACTTACCTCCCCGAGAAAGTAACCAATGCCATCTGTTGAGCCATTATTTGATTGTGAAGCATATGCACCATTTACTTCTTCATATGGGGGAGCAGGTGGCATGGTATTCTCGATATTCTGAGGAGGTGGCGCTTCAATGCGTTGTCGTTCAGATATCATCTAGAAATAGCAAGAATCATAGAGCACAAATCATAGACTACGGGAAAAAACTCATTGCCTATCATAGAAAAGGCTTGGAGAGATGATTATATACCTCAGTTTCAAGCTGATCAAGTATCTGAACAACTGTCTGATGATATGCACGTTCTGCTTCAACCTTCAAGTCAAAAACATAATGACACAAGGATACGGATCCAGGTAAGGACTCTGCACAACAGAAACTTCTAACATAACATGACCATTGCTACAAACAGGGGATGATCTGCTTACCATAGCAATAAGTCGTTGGAGAGTCAACCTCTGTTGTTGAGCTTCAACAGCAGCCATTGCAGCAGCCGCTTCCTTCCCTAATACTGCCATGTTTGACTTCAGGTCATGCAGCTTTGATTCTGCAGCTTCCAATTTAATGGCAAGCTCAGAATTTCCAGGCATTTCTCTCACTTTTGCCTGACGTTTGGAAACTTCAATAGCCTGTCTAGATTCAGCAGAAGGTTAAACTAAACAATTTTGGAGTGAACTCTACCAACACCTGAATACTCCCAAAACTGCTCTGGATATAAACCAGGAGGCATATATATCAAAAAAAAAGCTAAAAAAAAAGGTATGAAAGGATTATTGAACTGGAGAGAATCAAGAACAATTTACAGTTCCTATTTCTCAATGATGATGATCAAATTATACTCTTCCAGTAAGAAACCATATGCCCAAATACCTGAGCTTCTGCTTCTTGTCGCATTCTTTCATAACGTTGAGCAAGATGTCTAGCATCTTCCAATGGAGCTCCCAAAACCATTGCTCTTAATGGCTCTGCAACCTAATAGTAGAAAGGAGACAAATATTAACAATCAAGACAGTTCAAACTTTCTCCACAAAAAAAGTCAAATCCAGACGAATTTTACAAGAAATTAGCAGTAGTAATTCTTCATGCTTCTCCCAATAAAAGGTCTATTATCCATGGCATGGAACACTTTGTTTTCTTTTTCTTTTCAGTATGCCCTGACATACATTTTACGCCAGAACTGATGAAGACAATGTTATAAACTAGTTCGTGACTGAAGTCTGTATTACCAATTGATAGAGCACACCCCAATACACAATTTATTTGTTTTCCAGGGAGCAAAATTATTAGCAAGTCCCTGACAATTTGGTAGCTCCTTGTTTCAATGAGGGATAGCATCATATATATATCCTATAAGTGCTTGTAGATTTCAGTAAACAGATTTGTTCAAAAAATACAGGTGGAAGAGTTGCAAGATATGAGAAACCTGAAATCATAGAAACTAATTTTGTAGAAACAAAGAAAACTGAAATTATCAGTCGGACCTGTGTACCAAGAGCTTTAAGCAGATTACCATGTTCCTTCTCCATCTGAGCACGAGCACGTCCATAATATAATGCAGCCTTTGATAAAGTATTACCACTAGTACATGTTTTTTCAGAACCATATTTTCTGCTATCCTCCGACAACTTTGTTCCTGAAATAATAAGTTGTTAACATAAATATATAAAAGAACATTTTATCCTTGAAATTTAACTTAAAAAAAACAAATGAATATCATCAAAGTTTTCACTGGTTCACCTATCTCAACTTGTTTTGAACCTGTGACAATATGACCTTCGACACCACGGACAATATCCCTTTGGAAATGCTGAAATAAGAAATTCATCACTTGTTATTTCACAAACAGAACAAAGCAAAATGGAAACAATGCAATAGGAGCACCAAGCGACCTTTCCAGCACGTGTTGATATGTAAAGCTTTTCGAGTTTCTGATGTTGAAGGAGTTCTGCCTCATCAGTAATAACAGTGTCTGAACCTCCATAACCACCAGCCCCAAACTGTTTGAGAACAGCCTGAAATGTCATCCAAGGCAATTCAAACGAAGTAAACTATAAGTTAACAATGCCAGGGAGACAATAGGTCAAGCATCAAAGTCAATGGATCCAAAAAAACTGACAATAAAGCATCAAAATGCAATTGATAAGTGAGATCAAGCTTAAGATTCATACACTAAATTCTCTGGAAAACAAAGACAAGTGACTATTAAGTATAAGCATATCATTCTAGTGCCTACTGCTTTTTTACTTATAATTTAGGTAAAAACAGTTAGTCAATTGCACCCAAATTATGGAAGACTTGACACATATTAAATTGAGCACAATTCTGCAAAGACATAAATTGAATAGTTGCCTCGGATCATAGTTGTTCGAAGAAACCTTCCGCTTGAATTGGTAACTTTTCACGAAAAACAAACATTAGACAACAAATATGGTCTTTCACTAAAGATTTTGAAAAGCTGTCCATCCACCCTATTCAAGACATAGATTTCCTCTCTTATAACTTCAAAACAAAAAAACTCAAAAAAACACTTTCCTACTAATGATCTCATAATCAAAAGTTAAGCAATTGCAAAACTATGAAACTAATCTGTACATCAGCATATATATCTACAAGCTGAATACAGTAACTAATAGGGAACTCAACTAAAAAGCTTTCCAATCTTTATTTTTCTTACTTCTTATCACTTTTTGATTTTGTGGGTTCCCTGAGAATGTGAAATCAAACACTAAAACAGAAATAAATCGAAGCCCATGAAAGAAATGGAGCTAAACACTGAAAAAGATGGGAACTTTGGATCTGATAAATACGAATTGGAAGTTAAGAGGAAACCTGTTGCTGCCTGGCGACCTGTTCTCGAAGTTTTGTAGCTTGTTTTCTTATTGCTTCCATTTAATTTCAACAAAGAAATCTTTTTCTTTATAAATATATATAAATACCAATTCTGATCCAGTGTTTTCCTTTTCGTTGCTTGGAGCTGTGTGAACAAGAAGGGAGAGAGGTTGCTGGGCACCAACCAATTGTTCAAGGGGGACATCATGGGAATTTGCTTTGTGTTTTTCCTATATTTGACTGTTCATTTTTTTTTAAAAAACAAAGCAATTTTGTTGCATGCCAAAAAAAAAAGTTAAAAATAGATTAATTTTATACTTTTCAAATTATTATCCAACTCACTCATAAATTTATTTTAATGAATTAATTATTATTGATGTATAATTAGGTGTATTTTAATATGCATAATGATTCAATAAGCTTTACATTTATAATTCTATTTATAATTCGTACATTGTAATTACATCACTACAATTATAATATAAGGTTATTGTATAATCAAGTACTAGATATTAATTTTATTAATTATTTAAATTATTAAATGTTAAAATCATAATATATAATCTATTAAGCTAATCAATATATATATATTGCATGCTTACATGGTTTATTGTAAAAATGCATGACTTTGGCTTTAGTTTTGGGTAATCCTCCCTATTTTAATTTTTCATTAATTTATTTTTTATAAAACTTTTATGTTATTTAATAAATGTTATCAATTAATTTTCTATTGAATTATGATCTTTGATATTCCTTTAATATTTCTTTACATCCCTGTTTTGATTTTTCATTAATTTATTTTCTATAAACCTTTCATGTTCTTTAATAAATGTTATCAATTAATTTCCTATTGAATTATAATTTGTAATATTCCTCTAATATTTCTTTATATCCCTATTTTGATTTTTCATTAATTTATTTTCTATAAGCCTTTCATGATGATTTGTCGGATTCTCCATGATAGCTATGCCACTTACCCAATTGCTTTGAAAGGATGTTCCTTTTGAATAGATAAACATATGTTAGAAGAGTTTTGATCGATTGAAGGAATGTTTGAAAGGTGATAGCATATGCCTCTAGACAGCTGAGAACACATGAGAGAAACTATCCAACTATAGTATTTGCATTGAAGATCTGACAATATTACTAATTACACTAATAATTTAACAGTTAAAATTATAATTAATGGTAGATAACCTGAATGTGATAAACCACTTCTTAATATGTTTATCAATATATATATCATTATATTTATTTTGTTTTGTTTTATTATTTATTATTTATTATTTTTTTAACAAAATTAATATCTATATCTATAAGAAAATAACTCAGACACTAATTGTATTTATTCTAAAATTTTTAATCATTATATTCTTAAATTATAACTTAATGTCATTTCAACCGAAATTAAAATAAAAACTTTGGTGGATATGACACTTATGTGTTGACAATTGTGTCTTCCTCCTTAGAAGTGTGCATTAGAATACATAGAGTCTAGAATACAACAAATGCATGTAGGGAGTAACTGATTGATTGGAAAATGAGCTTAGGATTACCATGATTTTTAGAGATTAATTTGCTAGGTTGTAGATTAATTATGAGTAAACAGTGAATGGTAACTTAAGATTGAACTAAGTTACTCAAACGTGTGAAAACAACTTTGAGTGCTAACGATTGTATACATACCATACCATGAAAGAAAAGTGAAATCAATGTACCACAACCCCTCACTCATTCTCATACAGATTTTTTAAAAAAAATCCTTGGTCGGTAATTACATCACTTAGAAAATTAGGATCTTTTTACCATGATTTAAATTAAAATTGTAAGCAAATTATGCTTGGTTGCACACAAGTTCGCAACACCAATTATATACATTATCCTATAAAAAATTAATAATATTTTATTAAGATAAATTTTGATGATAATGAGTTCATCAATGTGACAAATCTAATTTAATCCTTATTTATTACTTACTTATATATTTAAATATAAAAATTAAATTACTTTCGTGATAAAAAAATGATTTATAGTATAATAAAGTAGTTTAATAAATATAATACATAACTTCAATAATCGTTTCATTCATAAATAAATTTATGATTATCAAAAGCTTTTAATATCCATAGATTTGATTTGCGTATATATATGGACATTTTTAAATTTTTGTAATAATTGATTAGCATAGAAAATACAAAATATAAAATAATAAAAATCTAATTACCTTTATTGGATGGTACTAAAATTAAAAAATATTTATTAAAATAAAACACAACAATTTGTTTTATTTAGTTCTTTTATTTTTTCCGAAACCTAAAATTTACGGAGCTTATCAGACTTTGGAACCCCCCTGCGAAGCCCGAACCTTCTCGACGATAATCAGCCGACCAGCGGTGCTGCCACTAGACACGGTATGCTTTCTCTTGACGCCGCCTTTCCTCTCACCGGTTCTTAGACTTCAATTGTTTCTGTATTTCCATTTCCTTATTGACGTTTATTAGTTCATATATTCTCTTTGTTTCTCCATTAATCCATCAAATCTTAGCAGGCGAATTATAAAATATAGACAGTAATTTGGTTGAAATAACGATGGGGAAGAACGAGAAAACAAAGCTTGGAAGGGCATTAGTGAAGCATCACAATCAAATGATCCAACAATCTAAAGAGAAAGGTCGTTTCTACAACTCTCTTCATAAGAGAGTTCTTGAATCCGTCACCGAAGTCAGCGATATCGAAGCAGTTATCGAGCAATCGGAGGAAGCTGACCGCCTTCTTTCCCTTCAGATTTCTGTGCCTAACCTGCCTATTAGCCTGTTCGTTTCTGTCTTTTAAGTTTTTAGCTATTTTTTTGTTTATCTGTTATGTGAGTGATTGTTTATTGCGATTAATAAACAGAGATACAAGCTCAAGTACAAGTAATATGACTCCTGAGGAGAGGAGGGAACAGCGGAGGAAAGAGGAGGCATTACATGCTAGCAGTCTTCGAGTGCCTCGAAGGTATTTACTTTTCCGTTTTTTTTATTAGCGAGCTCATTTATTGTTGTATATCATTCAATCTGCTTCTTCTCTTATAGACCTCCTTGGAATGCTGGAATGTCCGTGGAGGAGCTGGATGACAATGAAAAGCAAGCTTTTTTGGTCTGGCGAAGGACCCTTGCAAGGTTAGCTCCATGATGCATATTCTTCGTAATTATAAACTTTTTAAGCGACTTTCTTATTTTTGTTACTATTGGAAAGTTTAAATTTTAGTATTCTTTCTATTTAAATTAAATTTCTTATTGTAGGATTCCTATTTGTGATATTAGCTATTGATATAGTAGAAAATACATTTCTAGTATGATTTCTTATTGTATTTTATTAGTTTGTATTCCTGTGTATATAGGAGTCGACATGAAGAAATAAAATAAGGAGAACATTATAAACCAATTCTTAGATTTCAACGTGAAGGATTTCTTTTCAAAAAGCGAACTCAAAGATTTCTCTCAGTCTATCTCATCCATGACAAAGATTGCATGTACTTTCTACAGTTGATCTCAAATTGGAATATCATTTAATGAAGCCTTTGCTACGCTAAAAGAAGTTTCAATTCCATTGTTAATGGTTTACATGATTATGTTTAAAAAGTTCTTGATATGCTTTATAATCATTAATAGCATTAGTATAGGATCCTGGATACTCATTTGTGTTTTGATGTACTTTTGTGCATTGTATTTACTTCAGCCTTGAGGAGAATGAGAACCTTGTTATTACTCCATTTGAAAAGAATCTAGACATTTGGAGGCAACTTTGGCGGGTTGTTGAGCGTAGTGATTTGGTAAGATGATATTTTTGAATCACACTTTACAAGATTTTATGATTTGTGGTCTTTTTTTATCACTGACATTTGTAAGCATCTGCATCTGTTATGCTAATTGAGAATATTGGGGTTCATATTTGTAATATTGATGTAAATGCAAGTGTTGTGCAATTTGATTTCAAAATAATGGTTGAACTGGTAAAACAGTTGCAAAGATTTATTTAGCGTAAACTCTCCAATTACATGTTGCATTATCATGTCCACTAGTTGTGTATAAAATGCCAACCCTGAAGCCAATTTAAAGAGAACTCCTTTTCTGGTCAAGTATTTATACTTGTATTCATGTGGTATCCACTGCATGTAACTAAAATTGCTACCCGTTGAGCCTAGTAGGAGGAACTTCAGTTTTCTGTGGAGCACTTTTAACTTTGAATAACTTTAGCAATTAGATAACATAAAAAATGAACCTAAAGGTATCCTGCTTAACCTAAAAGGGAAATCCTCAACTTTAATGAGTAGCAGAGAACGTGGTGGTGTAATTTCTGAGTGATTATCACCATTAACTGCATATTTTAATACTTGGAACTTGGAATTAAAAGAAAAATAAATGGAACAATTATAAGTTATAGAATGATTATGAAAATGTGGCTAAATTAGGTTTGACTATATGGAGCAAACATGTTGTAAAATGTCTAGAAAGGGGAGTTCAGGGTCCTTTTAGGAGCATTCTGTTATTGTAGTTTAGAGTATAAAATATTGTTTGCAAAATCATAAGATGTGAATTATGGCTGAAGATTCTTCCAGTTAGAAAAATCCTTGTCCCTGTAGTTCTAGCAGCTTCTTCCTTCCAAGTTAAGGATGATGGTCGTCATTATTGGTTATTACATCCTAACAATGACCATTCATCATGTCCTTTGCATTAACTTATTCTTTTAAATTTTACATGTGCATGTGACAGATTTTCCGATTGCTATTTTTTCATATGTAAATTATGTGACGAATCAAACTAGGAACTAACAATTCTTCATGCATTTAATTAGGTTTGTTGAAATTCTTTTGGCAAACCAGCATACTTTAGCTCTGACTGTATACTGGAGATGCAGTATCTTTTGGATGATCACTCAGAGCAGCGCACTCTGCAATTATTGTATGATACAATTTGGATTAACTGCAGTGGCTAGTTGGATTTAGGTTGATGCAATTTGTTTTTGCTTTGAAAATTCCTGTCTTAAAACTGTTCTCCTGAACTTCACTTTAAAATATATTCACCTGATTGCTGCATGATACAAATAACATGGCTATAGTTACGGGCATGATAAGGCATTTGAGGTCCAAACTTGAATACTATTTCTTCTCTTTTATTTTATAGAACAAAAGTTCAGTTTTATTATGCATTTGCCAAATTCAGTCTTTTTCCGAGTCTATGTAATCAATACAATTTATTTATTTATTTTGGATGTCCTCTGTGCAGCTTGTAATGGTTGTTGATGCTAGAAACCCATTATTTTACCGCTGTCCAGATCTTGAGGTAATGTATTTTTTAACATGTTTTCTAAATGTTATCTTGGTATGTGCAAGGCCATGATAAATCTAAAAAAATATTGTCAAAATTTAGTTCTTAGATGATAATCTTCGACTGCCATTTATTCTCAAGGGCTACTAATCTTTGAAATTTAATTTTTCTTCCTTTTCTTTATTCTCTATCTCGAAAGTGGATGTAAGAAAACATTTGAAGCACTGTAATAGAAAGTATGTATGTGGAGTCCAATTTTATGAGACCATTTAAATTGAATGAGTTTATGAAGTAATTTAAATAACAAATTGAAATTAGTTAAAAAAAAGTAATAAAGGATATTTTTTCATCAAATAGCTTTTAGGAAAATTCTATATAATGCTCAACATTTGTATGTCCATGTTCCTCAGAACCTTTCAGTGAATGATGATGGGATGAATGTGATAAATAGGTGTAATGAATCAGCTCGATAGTCAGAGTTCAACTGGAATTTTTGCTTTTCATGGATATGAAAACTAATAATTTATAATGGTGCTATCCATTTATGATGAATATAGACCAATGAGATCTGTTGCATATTCTTTGACCAACTGATGATTTTGGTTTGCATAATTGGTGGAACTTGAATTTGTTTTAATGTAGGTATATGCACGAGAGGTTGATAAGCACAAGAAGACATTGCTCCTTGTAAATAAAGCAGATCTTTTACCTATTTCAGTCAGGTTAGCAACTTCCTTACTAGTTTATGATATTGTTATTTTCAGGTCTTCAATTTGTTTTTCTTCTTTTGGCTTGATTACAGGCAGAAATGGGCCAAGTATTTTCACCATAATGAGATCCCGTTTGCCTTTTGGTCAGCAAAGGCTGCTACTGCTGCTCCCGAGGGTAAGAAGCTGAAAGAACCATTGAATGGACAAGTAACCCTTGAGATCATGGATGACCCTGATACAAAAATATATGGTAGGGATGAGCTTTTGTCTCGATTGCAGTCGGAAGCTGAAGAGATAGTCAAGTCAAGGAATAAACCTAGCCCCAGCAGCACTAGATCATCCAATATACAGTCTCTGCAACGAGATGTTGCTGAAAATTCAGCTCCCAAGAATGTAATGGTGGGATTTGTTGGGTATCCTAATGTTGGCAAAAGCTCTACTATCAATGCTTTAGTGGGACAGAAGCGGACTGGAGTCACCTCTACACCGGGGAAAACCAAGCATTTTCAAACACTGATAATATCTGAGGAGCTAACATTATGTGACTGTCCTGGATTAGTGTTTCCTTCTTTCTCAAGCTCAAGATATGAGATGATTGCTTCAGGGGTATTGCCAATTGACAGAATGACTGAGCACAGAGAGGCTGTGCAAGTTGTGGCTAATCGAGTGCCAAGACATGTGATTGAGGATGTCTATAAAGTGAATCTGCCTAAGCCCAAAGCATACGAGCCACAATCTCGCCCTCCACTGGCACCAGAACTTCTAAGGGTCTATTGTGCATCTCGGGGTTATGTGGCATCCGGTGGACTCCCTGATGAAACTAGAGCTGCCCGTCAAATATTGAAGGATTACCTAGATGGCAAGCTACCACACTATGAGATTCCACCTGGGATGTCTGCTGAGGAACTTGGTGGTGAAAATGAGGGACAGACTAGCTCGTGTAAGACAAATGAGACGGATTCTTCTGACATGGAAAACCTTAGAGATACAGAAGGTGAAAGTGTACCTGTACTTGAGAATATATTGGATGATCTAAATTCATTTGATACGGCCAACGGACTTGCTTCTAAAAAGGTTACAGCCAAGAAGTCGAATGCATCATCACATAAGCACCACAAGAAGCCTCAGAGAAAGAAGGATCGTTCATGGAGGATTGGGAATGATGACAGTGATGGAATGCCAGTGGTAAGAGTCTTTCAGAAGCCAGTGAATGCAGGTACTTCCCACGCTGTGTGAGGTATATTTTGATCTTAGTTGTGCAATCGCTTCTGAATCAAATCTTGATTCGCTTCTCAACTCTCCATTGCTGCAACTTGAGAGCTGTTCTAATGGAAGATGATGAAGAGTTCGCTCAAGTCCTTTCAAGCACTTGTTCGTTGATGTGGAAACTGATATGATACGAATCAGTTGCGTATTCTTCATAGTGTACTGCTGAAAGGAGGATCGGCATTCGGCCATAAGATTTCTTTTGCACGTTATTTACTGTTTTTATATTTATTTTTTTTACGTTGGTAAGAGCATGAACAAGGAAAAGAAGTATAGAATTATTTTTAATTATATCCTTAGCAGCGTCCGGAACAGGTCATGCTTAGCGGCATGTCAAACTATTGGGACCACTGCTGGCCTACATAGATATAGAGTTAAGCATGAGGGGAAGCAAGTCGAGAGAATTGAAACTCTTTTGGACTCGAACTGCGTGAATCACCTTCGAATTTTAAGGTGGGTTGAGTTTGAAGAACTAGTTCTACTGGGTCAGAGTAAAACGATGAAAATTTGCTTAATAGCATTATTGACCTATTCTCTTTTATGAAAACCCGATGCCTTTTCTTTTCAATTATGAAAGGCATCACTTGAATACAAAATTAACATGAGACATCATAAGTTCACATTATCCTTTCGCAAATAAACTGAAACAAGTGTTCAGATTTCACTAAGATAATCACTACTCCACAAAATGAAAATTACAGGTCCGTATAATTTTCAATATGCTTCCTAGAAATAGCTGAAAATGATACTGGAAGTTCGTTTTGACAGGTGTAGTTTATTATGGTTATTCGTTAGTTTTATTCAAGTAATTTAAAGGTTTATAAATGAAACAAAAATAAGTTGGATTGGAGGAGTTTATTATTTTAAGGTTTACTAGAGTATCATAACGTGCGTTTCATGTTAGGATAATTTTTTTAACCCGTCATTTGTAAGCATTTGTACTTATTTAAAATATTGTTTATATAATATTTTTATCCATTTATTTATAAAAAAAATGAGAGCAAATATTTATTTATTTATTCGATAGCAAGACCTCTTTGTAGACTACATTTTTGTGTATGTTGATTCCTTTTTTTTAAAATTATTATTTTTTATTAATAGCATTGTTGTTGAGCTTGAAATCCCTCTTGATAATGCAATATATAGTTATCCATGTGAAAAACATCTTATAGCAATTATACTCTTAAATTTACCGCTATGCCTTATTTACAGTTATTGTAAAACATAATCGTATTAGAAATTACTTTCTTTTGAATTGAATAATCTTAGTTTTTGTATTCAATATATTAATAGTTATATAAAAAATCAAAAATTAAAAACATAAAATGTTAATTCTAATGAAATTTTATAACATAATATAATTAATAAAAATAATTACAATCATAAATTAAAAGGATATGAATTGTATTAATAAAATATTATGATAAAAATATAATTGAAATAATATTTTTAGATAATAAAAGTATACTTTAAAATAATAAATTATTTAAATTATTTAAAAATTAGTTTTTAAATTTTTTATAATCTTTTTAAAAATGAACAACATCTTTATTAGAATACTAATTTACTAATTCAAAAAAATATAATTCTATCATATGATTTTATCTAGCAACATCAACAAACTAATATAAGGTTAAGTTAATAATATTCATAGAATAATATATTAAATATTATATTATTCATAACATAATATAAAATCTATAATATACTCATTATATATTAATTTATATATTAATTGATATAGTTTGATTAATTAGCTAATATAATAATGATAAATTAATAGCTTTATTATGTGTACTAATTCAGATTTTTTATTTTTTCATTTTACTATTAAAATAAACAAATTGAAAATGTAAATTAGATGCATAAATTGAAAACATACATTAGTATTATCAATTTTTAATTATTATGTTTTTTATATTTTATATTTTATATTATATATATTATTTTTATTAGATAAATATCACTAATTGTATTTTTGTTTGTTAGGAGATAATTATTTTATATTTTATATTATATTATCTAATTTATACTATTTATCAAGATAAAAATTATTAATTTTATTTGTACTTATTAGCCATTAAATTTTATTCAAATATGGCTACTACTAATTTTATTTTATTTATTAATAATTAATTATTTTATATATTATATTATATTATCTAATTTTAATCTAAATAAATTTTTTAGTAGATAAATACTTTTACTTTTTAGCAGATAAATATAAATAATAAAATAAATGTATTAATTATAATTA
>CANYBF012461265.1:0-12925 GCA_948192965.1 Dalechampia spathulata | reverse complement strand
TTAAAAATATATATATACATTTAACTTTTAATCCCTCCTTATCTATTTATCTCTTAAAAAAAACTATTCCCTCATCCAATAATCTTTTTATTTTATATAAAATAATTATATTTAAATATAAATATTAACTCAAAAATTAATTTTCATTTAAATTTTTTCAAATATAAATACTAATTTTTACCTATGATAAATATTAATATATATGAAATTATTATAAAAGAACTTTATTAAAGTCTCAATTTTAATGATAGTTATGATAGTAAAATTTTATCAAAATTAAAATTATATATTACAGAAAATTTTAAATTATATATATAATGATAATATTTTATTATAATCAAAAAAATATATTAAAAGAGATTATAAAAAATAATATAAATAATAAATAACGAAAAATCTAGTTTTATTAAAATTAAAAATATTAAAAAAGGTTGTCAAAAATAATAGAATTGATAGTGACTTTTAAGATTTACAAAAATTAAGGATAAAATAATTATAATTTATGTTCAAGCTAAGAATTGATTATATTTTGTAAGTTTTTTTATTTGTATAAATTTCACATTATTAATATTATTATTATTAAAATAAAAATATTGTTTTTTTTTAAATATATATCATCATTTTTTCAATGTTTTTTTTATTGCTAAACAAAATTTAACAACTTGCCCCATTAATTGTTTTAAAGAATATATTAATAAAATATTGTACTAATGAATAAAGTGAATTGATATTTTTAATTATTTAAGTATTTGTTAATAAAAAAAATATCTATTTTAAATTCCAATTAATTTAAAAATTATTTGAATGTTTGAAAGTTACTCATATATATATATATATATATATATATATATATGAGTAATGAACAAGTCTTAGATTTGCGTTAAACATGGATTGTGGTGATTTTTTTTACCAAGTTGTTAAGATTAGCAACTAACTTTCTAAATTCAAACAATAAATCAATCGGGATTTGAAATATCAAAACCATTCCATTGTGATCTGCTAACATTCTCTTCTTCGAAATTACAAGGACGTCTAGCAGTTTAACAATTCTGCAAGCCTGAACCATGAATAGAACCCTAGACTCATTTTTTAAAATATCCCACTTGGATTTACCATATACTTCATTGCACTAGGCATGCAACTCTCCATTCCGTTTATGGGAACAATTGTTCATTATAGAGGTCATCTTTTAACATAACTCTCATGCAGGGTATAGGCCTTGTCTTCACCATCATAGCCCTGGTGGGTTCTGCCCTAATCGAATCAAAGAGACTTGATGCAGTTCAGACCCATCAACTCAACAAACAAACCCAGTTCAACGGTACCCACGTCGTTTTTTATGGCTTACAATACCATTAATAATACTAGGAAACGGGGTGGGTTTTAATACTCAATGACATGGACCATTATAATGGAAAGAATTCCCATGATCATCAGCGAGTTTGGCTACTGCTATCATCGCGTTGGCATTCGGGATTGGATGCTATCTAAGCGCAATGGTCACTAGCTTGTTACTCGAATTCCCAAAATGGTTACCTAATAACATAAACCATGGACGATTGGATAATATGTTTGGCATGCTGGGATTGATAGGAGCGGTGAATTCTGGATGCTGTCTGATTCATTCCAAGAGATGCAATGATCAAATACATGATCATCAGACGAATTCTGAAGCTGTTGGTTAAAGTTTGAAGGAGGTTCTGATAATCCTCAAATCACTTAAATCTTAAAAATGGTCATAGGATTGATAGTTGTGGTGGTCCATATTGGCCGACCATCATGCTATGAAGGCACTCTTTTAGGCTTGCTTGGTCAACTTTTACAATAATTGTTACATTATTATAAAACTCATTCTAGAATGATAATGATGATTAATTATCAACACTAATTATTTTAATTAAATTAAATTATCATTTCTATTCCTTTTTCTTTTTCTTATTATTATTATCTAAATAATAATAATTTTAATATCATTTAAATTTTATCAATATTTTTAAAATAATAATTCTTATGTGGTTCATCCTATTTCTATATACTTAATATATATATATTGCATTCTCTTTACATGGAATGGTATGGTATGTGTCTATATATATATATATATATATATTAATGGTTAAAAGAAACAGACTGATAATTATTATATATGGGAAAAGAAAATGGTTGTGATAATATATATATTGTTTTGGTTTCAATTATTAGATACCGTTTATGATTATTTATTTTATTTAGTTGATATAAAATGCAATGAAATGATCACATTCCAGACAGAGAAAGAGATCCCATTAATACTAATATTAATATTATTATCATTTCATAAATAAAATTACCATATTCCTACATTACTTATTTATTTTTGATGCTTTTGCTTTATCCGACAAATCAATATATATATATTTATTTATTTATAATATCAGTCATATATTAAAAGCACAAATAATTTTGAAATTTAATTAAAAAATTAAGTTCAATTGATCACTTTTAAAATAATAATTAACATAAATTTAAAATAAATGGACATGCTTCCGTCCATAAAAAGTTAACTAAAATTATGATAAACATTCTCATAATTAATATTATATATATATATATATATATATTAATTTTATAATATATTTAATACATATAAATCTCATAAAATAATTAATTTACATTTGACCATAATTACGTTTGACCCACCTGGCAACGACCGAAAGATCCAACAGCCAATTAATTAAATTTTAATAATATAATATTATTCTTTTTTAAAATAATGCTTTCGATATTTTTGAGTTTGATTCATGGAACTTTTGGACCGTAGATTTTGGCTAGACCGTAAATTTGGACCATAGATATTGGAATATTGACCTACACTTGAACGATTGCAACAAATTATTAAATTTACGGATATTTAAATTCAAAATTTACTGATTAAATTATGATAATCGAAAAGAAAAAACAAAACGTCTTTTTTCTGTCATCATGAAGACAGTAGAAAGGAATTCAATCTAAAGTCTCCGGTCATCGGTGAAGGGTTGTTGGTTGGTGCGGTCCGAATTGGCCGACCAGCTTGTTGTTGTAAGGCTCCAAGGCTTTCATGTTTGATTGGTCAATTTCAGGCTTGTGATATGATTAATTGCATAATGTCTCCATTTTCCTATCTTCTTTAATGCATCAAATCAGAACCAATGAACTCTCCCACTAACCAATGGCTTCACTTCTTATTCAATTATTGTTCGGTAAAGTTAGTTGTTTTAGTGACTACAAGTGGTCCAATCAGTTGTTGATGTTTAATATATTATAGTAGTTTAAGTTTTGAAATGTTGATAAATATATTAATGATTTAATTTGAAATAAAATTAATAATATCAAATTCTAATTATTTAGTATGCGGTAGTAATTATGCCACTTATTAATATAATATAAATAAAAAATATTGTGTTTTTAATAATTTAAAAAACTAAAAGATATTTCATACCTAAACTACCCCTTTGAAATCAAATAGAAAATGTTATTTGATACATCCGGTTCGGGTATAATTGAGTCAATTTAAATTAAATTTTAAAATTATTTAATTGAAAGAAGAGTGCGAATTGAAGTTGATTTTTAAATAACTAAATTTATTAGAATTTAAGTTAGAATTTATTTAATATTAACACGTTTAAGTTGAATTTTAAACTTTAATATAAGTAAAACCAAAACTATGTTAATTATTATATTTATATTAATTAAATATCATATAATTAATTTTATATTTGTTATAGTTATTTATATAATTTTATACAACATGATAAAATTATCAATTATTTTATAGATGAATTTGAATATATATTATTATTATATTAATAAAATTTATAAATCAAGTTATTCAAGTTGAATTCAAACTTAATTATATATAAATAAAAACATTTTTATTTATATATATTAATCTATATATATATATTATAACATAATTTTTTATGATTCATATATTTTATTATTATATATATCATATCATATATAATAATAACACCTATAATTAGAGTGGTAGTAGTGGTAATAGATGTAGGTGGAATTAATATTTATAATTTAAAATTTAAAATATTAAAAAGAAGGAGTAGAAAAATAAATTAAAATTAAAAATAATAAAAATTTATTATTCATTTTAGATTCCTTATTGAATAAAAGACAAATACACATTAAGTTTTTAAAAAATGGTTAAGAAAAAAGACTCAAACCCCATAATTGATATGCTAAGCTGGCAATTAATTGTTTAAACATAATTAAGGATTGTCTTAATCTTAGAAAGTGGCATATGGTTGTTAACTATATATCATTAATGACAGGTCAAATTTAAACCTATCTTATTATAATAGGAAGTTTTCCATGAAATTTAGGTAAATGTCATGTTCAATCCAGGCAGCTGACTGTTTGTTAATATTTAATTTTCTTTAATTATGCACAGAAAACTGTTATTAATTATAATTAATTCTGTTTAAATGTCATCTTTAGCTGTGGATTATGGATCAAGTTTGGCTTGCATTATGACTTGGTCCCCAAGGCAAATATTCTTTTGCTTTTCTAAAATTTCTCCTTTTATTACCTTTCTTTTTATTTTATTTATTTTATCATCTATTTTTATAATTATTTTTTGCTCGTAACATATATATATATATATATATATATATTTTTACATGATAATAAATCAAGTTTAGATTGAATTTTTTTGAAAATTTAAGTGTAATAAATAAAAAATCTCAAATATTATTAATCAATAATTAATATAAATAAAAAATAAAAATATATGTATAATTCAAACGAATCGAGATTGGATTGAGTTTCAAGTAATATAATATATTATATATATTCAAAAATGAATATAAAAATAATAATTTAAACTCGGTATAAAATCAAATAATATAGATATTATTTATTACATTCAAGTCAAATTTGATATATTGACATATCAAATAAAATTATCATATATAATAATATCAATTTTATTGCATTATTAAATAACTTTCTCTATTTTACTTTAAACCTTCATTTTAGAAAAAATTAAAAAAAAATAAAGGTCAATTTAATATATCAAGCAGGGGAAATTATTTTTAAAAATATTGTTATATTACACCATTTTAATGTGAAAAAAATGAAAACCACAAATTACATGGTAGAGGTTGGAAAGCTGATATGTATAAGAAAGAGTTGAATTGTCAATGATAATGATATAGCATCCCATTCCTCATTTTTAATATTTTCATATAATACAATATATTTTATTTTAATTTAATTATTGAATTTCATTGGAACTTGGTGATATCTTTTCTTCCTTCTGAAATTATATTTTGGTCCTTCGATTTACAATTATTCATATTTACACCCCCATATAATTTGCCGAATTCAATTTGGTTGGACCTAATTCTGAACCAATCAACATGAAAAGTAAAAAAAAGAACAAAAGCTAGCCGATATAAAATTGGAAGGGCGTTTCTCGTGAGTTCTAACTAATAGTTAGTTGGCCGTTAATTTATTCATCCACTAATAATATATTAATATTATGAAATTAATGACAGTTAGAGCATTCATTATTACGGAGACACTTTGAAATAATAACAATTCAACTAATAAAGTAATCAGGAATTTTAAAAAAAAAATCATATTTAGAAAAGAAATAAATTCATAAATTAACGAACGAATGCTTCGCAATTTGCCGTCTTAATCCATTCCCTTCTCCTTTTCGTTTGCATTTATTATACCTTATCCGTTAACCCGAAAATTCCGAGGACTTACTTGGCCAAAAAGTAACCAACTCAAGGGCAATATCGTCTTTTCCTAAACGCTCCACTCGAATTATTATATCTTCCCCTCCCTGTCTGCCTTTCTTTCTTTATATTTCAAATCCTTTTATTTGGGGCATCTCCTCTTCTTCAAGAAAAACCTCCTCTCTCTTTCTCCGGCACCACCTCCGGTCACCGGGAACCTAAATTCCGGCAGCTTTTTATCAGTTCAGTCTCTAAAATCTTAAAAGAAAACATATTATATATATATATTTATATGTCTATGTATAAATATCAGAAATGAATTTTATTTCTTGTAATTCAAATATGAAAAGATTCCGAATTATTGATGAATTATAATTTTTTCTATTCCCTCTGGACGGTGTCGTATCTCCGTTGCTGTAACTTATTAAATAATAAAAACTCAGTAATTGTTCTTTTGTAAATTTGAAAATTCCAAATTCCATTGTTGTTTATGTTCTTGTTAACAAGAAAATTAACGAAGACGACGGCACGGTTAGCTAAAGCGACGTCGTTTTAGCTTACAAGTTTTTATTTATTTATTCGTTCGACGATGTGCGCGGCAACGGCGACCGGAGAATGGTGGGGCAGAGCGATAAAGGGACAGATGGGAGGTGGATATAGCCATGAAAGCGAGCATGATTTAGCTCTTATGGTTAGTGATTTTCTAGAAAACGGCGGTAGTAGCGGCCCTGATTCTTGGTGTAGTAGCGATAGCGACTCCGGCCTCTCCGATCTTCATTTTCTCGCCGATAAAATCTCGGTAATTTCAATCTTAATTCTCTTCTCAATTTTCTAGCATATAATCCTATATAAGAAGGATATATATATATATTTTTTGTTTTCTCTTTTTGTTTGATACATTTCTGATAATCATTTTTATAATATTACCTGTTTAATTTCATAAAAGTTCAGAGAAACTCATCATATCATACAGTATTCCTTTTTGAGAATAATTATACTAAGCTGATTTTTTTTTGTACGTGTGTATTAATTTGAAAATTCAAAGAAAAAAAGGACAATTCGAAAAAATCTTGATAGAATTTATTTCAATTAGAACTGCTGAATATGATGTATTTCAAACAAGGTTTAAGTGTGATGAAAATTGCTGTTTCTTGATTGTTGGAGTTAAAATAATGACCTGATTTCAGGTCTTCTAATCTTTTTCAGCTTTCCATCTAACTTGCAATTGATAATTTCTGCTATTTATGCTGGTCTTTTGGGTACTGGATTGAATCATCTTTCTTTACTTGGTATTTCAAGAATTACTGTTTAGTATCTAGTTGGTTGTTCAGGACCTGGTGGTTTATATCATGTCTGTGATTTCAGGTAGTCTTTTGTACAAATGAATTTCGTAAATTTTGTGGAATTCATTTGTAAATTTCAATTAAATGTGTTTGATATGAATGAATTTTGAAGTTTTTTATATTAAAATCAACCATGTAAATTCAGTTATGAATATTCATTCGTAAGTTAGATGAATTCTTCTGGAGAATTTGTAATTAAGAAATGTGGAAAATTCAAAGTCATTACTTTGGAATTCATGTACAAATTTGAAGTTGACATGTTTCTGTCAATATATATTTCATTTAACTTGGTGTAATTAATTATATGACATTCTATATTCGATAAAATTCCTAAAAGACTTCTTGACTTTCTTTCTAAGTTATCTTCTTATTAAACAAAATATAGGATATTTTCTAATAGATTTATTCCAAATACGATTTTCATTTTGTTTGAACTGAATTCTGCAATTTTTATTCAGCACATTCATTTTTACATATCAAGAGTTCACTTGCAATTGAAATGCATTTCTTATGAGGATTCCAACCAACTAAATGCAGGTTCTTCTGTAGGCTTAGATGGGAGTACTGTGTTCTTGTAAGGGATGTTGAGCTCGATCATATACATGTTTTATTTGTAAGAGATTTGTTTGATTATACTGTGCTTGTACCCGTATGTGTGGGATTCTTAAACTAGAAGCTAATCAGTCGTGACCATTGGTATTAGCCGTGATTACTACCTTATATCATACAACTTTGTGTTTGTTAAGTTGAGTTCATTTTGTTCTTTATGCATGTCCTCTTTATAAGCTTCGTTTTAATACGGTTAGTAACATATATCTCAAGCTTTATGACAGTTGCCACTTTAGTATCTTTGTCGAAACTCGTTTGTGCTACATTAATTACTTATTTGTTTTTTCCATAAGAGATTTTTTCCTAATTTGTCAATGGAATTCCTTCATCCCTGCAGTTTCATAGACATTCGGTGACTCAGTACGAAAGTGACTTAAGATCATTGGTTCAATCTCTTCTGGTGTCCATTAAGGATGCAGAACTTCACCTTCTTAAGTCAGGGCCATGTAATGCCGGTTGCATCAGATTTTCTTTGGTAAAACTATTGAGACTTGCTGGTTATGACGCTGCTGTATGTTCTTCCAGGTGGCAGGGTGGTGGCAAGGTCCCTGGAGGTATTCCCACTCTGAATTATATCAGACATCCATTTATATCCTTCTATTTTTATTTATTTACATGGTGTGTTTTTGTTTACTTTGTGTAGAGTAATTTTTGCTCCATCTGTCCTGATTTTCTGTTCGTGTCGGATGGCAGGGGATCATGAGTATGTTGATGTCGTTAGCTGCAACGTTGGTGGAAGCTCTGAGCGGCTAATCATTGATATTGACTTCCGAAGTCATTTTGAAATAGCTAGAGCTGTTGATTCTTATGACAGGATATTGAAGTCACTTCCGGTTGTTTATGTGGGCTCCCTGAACAGGCTGAAACATTATCTGCAAGTCATGGCTGAGGCTGCTAAATCTTCTCTTAAGCAGAACTCCATGCCTCTCCCTCCATGGAGATCTCTAGCTTACTTGCAATCCAAGTGGCACTCACCTTATCAGAGGCATTTAAGCCCAGAAGAAGAAGAGTTCGTCACCTTCAACTCTTCTGACCATAAGCAGTGCTGTGAACATTTAAAAAGGTTACAAGCTTCACTCCAGTGTGAAATCGAAGAAGAACGACTTTTGAAACCCATGAATACTGACAATAAGTGGAGAATGAAACGCGAGAGGCGGAGACATTCTTTACTGAGGGGTCTATGAAGTGTATAGGAATTTTGCCTGAAAATTGCATTTTTCCCTATGTGAGAGATTAATTGTACTGCGGCTTTCTTTGTTTAGCGATTCTTTTTACTACAGATGAATAAGTCCAATTTTATCTGGAGGACATATCGGACAATAACACTTCTTAGTCGGAGTCGATGCATTTTATATTTCTATTCTGTTCGCAGGCCAGGAGCTGGTGACAGCATCAGTTTTCCTGAGAAGCTGACCACAATATATGGCGAATCTGTTAGTACTTCAAACTTCTCCAAGTTTCGTTATTTACATAGAGGTTGTTTTCATGTTCCTTCATTACTATTATTCAAAATCTATCTTAAATGTAATACATATATATATATATATATATATATATATATATATATATATATATATATGTTGAAAAAATATAAAGCTTATTATGTAGTATATACTAAAAAGTTTAAGTACAGTTTCCTTTTGCTCGTTGTTTATTTATTTATGTTTGTGTTGTTTCATATTGTTTATATATCAAATTTGGCATGTGCAATACGAAATCAGAAATAGTTTGGCATAGTATGAGTGGTTGAATGATATGATGATGATGACACATTAGCTTTCAAAAAATGGTAGATAGCCTGGCAGATTGGAAGCTGTCAGGATGTTTCTTTTATTTAATTGTTGATTTTATTCACTCATGTATTATTTGTTTGATTCTGGCTTTCATCTGGTTCTTGCTTATAATCCCTTGAAGGTTTGGTTTGACTTGACTTATAGATTGAGATTTTATTTGATTTAATAAAAATTTTGGTTAAAACGAAAAACAAGTTTATTATCTCAAAATAAGGCAAGTATTATTAATTGATATATCTATAAAAAGTTCCTAAACCAATATTTATTTTTTTAAATTGTTTTATCATACAAAATAATATTAATAATTTAATAATATTCTGTCAAATAATTCTGATATCCTACGCGCGTTTCAATGTTCTTTTCCGCCCAAAAATTTCGGCGTCCGCGTTACGCGCTTTTCTTTAATAAAAAGCTTTTCCGAAAGGAAAAAGTTTTAAAAAGCTTCTTGGCTTCAAAATTGATGGTTCAAAGTGAGTTCGGTCTGTTCCCATTTCTAATTAAGTCGCATACTTTATATCGATTTTCGACTTTAAATGAATTTGCATTTTAATTTATATGATCAATATATTCTGAGAATATAAATATAAAATTTTCAAACATTATTTTATATCAAAATTAAATATTTTATTTCTAGATATAAGATTTAGTTTTTTTACATTCATGATTTCATCATATTATTTTGTAAAGTTTTTTTTTTCTATTTTTAATGTACACTTTGTTGGAAAAGTCAACAAAAGTTTTTTTTTTCTATTTTTAATGTACACTTTGTTGGAAAAGTCAATAAAAGGGGCTGTGGGTTGGAGTTGGTGGCTTTGCTTGCGTGGCTCCTTCCTATGCATTTTTTCTCAATCCCACATCGGGGAGAAGGGAAATGTGGGAAGGGTTTTTGTATTATAAATTAAACCCCTCCCCTTAGGTTTTAGTATCCCATTCCAAATCTTCCAATTTGTAATTTGGTCTTATCTCTTTCCTTCTTGTAATATTTTACGAGAAATATTAAAGTGGGTGTGTCTGAGGACGTAGGCAAAATTAGCCGAACCTCGTTAAAATTTCTGGTGTTCTTTTTTTGGTATTTATTTTTCTCACCTATTTAATAGCTTTATTTAATAGCTTTATTTGGTTATATTTGGTTAGTTATTTTGCTATAAATAATTAAGTTAATTCTGGCAAGACTTATGGGTTTTAAGTGGGATCGTTTGTGACCCCTCCAGTGAATCTGGGAATTTTTTTAGTAGAATTTTGGCAGAATAATTTTCTAAATATTTCTTAAAAATATTGTTATTAATTTTGTTCGTTTCCCAACACACTTGTACTTTAAATTTATACTTTTACGTTATGGTACAAAATTAATGCTTTAATCTTTATTAGAATGTTGATTAGAATCAAATGGAAAGCATCTTAATATTAAATTTAAGAAAATGACATGCTAATGATTATAATTATGAATTTGGTTAGGGATCTACACTTTGATTTATTATCCAAATGTTTATTATTTAACATACAAGATAAAATTCCCAAAGCAAGATAAGATATTGGTGTTCTCTTCTTGATCGACAAAAAGAACAAAGGCGCTATCGTAGTCCTGCAGAAACTCCCCCTTCCCCCCGCCCAATTGGGACACGTGTCAACCACTGATGTTAACATTGACATTTCCTTAAATTTCGTTCCTTCACGTCTCTGTTTCAACTTTCAAAATTCATCCTTCTATTTTCTTCACTCGTTTTCGAGAAAACAATTATTTATTTATTTTGTAAAATTCTTTTCAATGTATAAATCAAATTTGTGTAATTACCAAGTTCATAATTAATTATAAATAGTCACTAATTTTGCCTAAAATTATTCAAAAAAAAAGAGAAAACAATTAATTTTTTCTCCGTTGATTACTCTCCATGTAATTTTAGTTCCATAAAAAAAAGGAGATAATAATAGATATTTACCAAAATTTTACTATTTTTGATTTTTTTTAAAAAAAAAATAAAACAGCCAGAATTAACTATTAGACCATTTTGGAAGGTCAAAACATTCAACTCCGACCAGCTGTTTTCTATCCATTTTTCCCTTCTTCAGGATAAGATTGTAAATTAAATTGATAAATAAAATCACAAAAATTAATTTAAAAATTAGCAATTGCAATTAAAGTAAAAAAATAAATATAAATTAATTAATTTGAAAGATTATTTTTTCTTTTGAATTATCTTGGCCTAGCTTTAAAATAATATAATTTTAATAAAATTATTAATTAATATATAATATAATTTTACTTGATTTTTGATGTTTCCTCTTAATTTCCTGTCCTGACAAAAGTAGCTGTCTTTGTCTATCGTCGGCAAAAATAGAAATAAAAATTTCTCATGTCTACATCTATATATATTGCATTTTCTGTAACCTCTTAAATTCATTCCTGGATCTCACCACATCCATGGCGCCCCTTACAACCATCGTGAAAACCCTCCTCCTCCTCCTCCACCTCTCCACCACCGTCTCCGCCCTTGGCGTTAACTACGGTACTATAGCCGACAACCTGCCACCACCATCCCAGGTAGCCAACTTCCTCAAAACAAAAACAATAATCGACAGCATCAAAATCTTCGACACGAATCCTGAAATTCTGAAAGCTTTTGCCAACACTGGCATTTCTGTCACTGTAACCGTCCCTAATGGCGATATTCCAGCTTTATCCAAGGCTCCTGCCGCCAGTCAGTGGGTTAATAATCACATCAAACCGTTTTATCCGCGGACAAAGATTAATCGGATTGCTATTGGCAATGAAATTCTGATGTCTGGTGTTCAAGATTGGATTGCCCATCTTGTTCCTTGCATGAAGGCCATTCATGACGCCCTTGTTGCTTCTGGAATCAATGATGTCAAGGTTAGTTTTTCTGGGTTTAATCTAAATTATGTTGGCCTACTACAGGAGGACAGGATCTGTACATAAAACCATTGTCAGAAAACTTGCAAGTTAAGTTTTTGAATATTAACGATCAGAATGCCCTGGAATTTCAACAGGTTTCAACGCCTCACACGCTTGGAATACTCTACAACTCGGTGCCGCCAAGTTCTGCAAGAATCAGGCCAGGCTACCAGAAAAATATATTTGCACCAATGCTTGAATTTCTACGTGAAACCAAATCACCACTTATGGTTAATCCGTACCCTTATTTCAGCTACGCACCAAAAATATCAAAATACATTCTTTTTCAACCAAACGGTGGAATCTATGATCCAAACACCAAAATTACCTACAAAAACATGTTTGATGCGATGATGGATGCAGTTTACTCTGCCATCAAAGCAATGGGATATCCTGACATCGACATTATGGTGGCTGAAACCGGCTGGCCTTCCCTCGGGGACCCGAACCAGCCAGCTTGTACGGTGGAGAATGCGGTGGCGTATAATGGGAATTTGATCAAGCGCGTTACTTCAGGAGTGGGTACTCCATTGATGCCAAACCGAAAGT
>CANYBF012460521.1:0-27395 GCA_948192965.1 Dalechampia spathulata | reverse complement strand
ATTAAACAAAGTGAACATAATAAGATGGAATACGAATAAATTGAAACCCCGAACCCAAACTCTGAAGAAATTCAGGCCGCTTTCCAACACGGGAAGGCCCGGGTTTTATTTCCTAGTTTTCTTTTAGTCATTCAATTGAATTAACAAACCAAACTAGGTGGCGACTCCACATCGTAAAACACATTGTTATCATAAATTAAAACGGGAAACGCCATTGAGAGCAAGCACCACGACATCTCACGCCGAACAGCGTGCTGGGCTCCCGTGTCCGGGACGCCCTACTCTCATAGCCACACAGCTGGAAAAGAGTAATGACATCCACAGAATCCTCTATAGCTAAGAGGGACCTCGCAGTGGTCAGATTGATATCGAAGGCCCTCATCAGATACAATTCTACTTCTCCTATTGACGCATGCATCGTCAACATCACCAACATCTTGCAAGTGACTCTGAGTATAGCAGTAAACTCCTTATACATCAGACACAGCTCTACATGTCTAAACTGGAACACATGAATCACCGAATCCCAGAATTGAACAGCAGTATGTAGGAAAGCATTGTTGATCGTGACTTGTTGAAAGGTTCTCAGGTACTAGAGTTTAATCTCACCTAATCGACTCCACATATGTGTTTAGTTTTTTTTAATAGAAACAAAGTTAATTCAATGAAGAATAAGTTGTTACAATTTCAAATCTAAATTCAAACAATAAACCCTTCAAAATTTAAAATGCCACAAGCCATAATGATAGTCAAAAACAAAAATCTTATGTATTCTATGCATAGTTTGCAACACTAAATCACTCTGATACCACTATTGGATTATGAAAATTTGTTTAGAAATGGAAGATATAATTTAAAACTTTTAAAACACATGATTTTATTAGATCTAGTAATTCTATTCATAGAATACATCAAACACAGAGAAGATTATCAAAGAAGAGATTGAAAAACTCACTTTTAAGCAGATCTCCTTCTTTCTTGTCCTTCTGGAAAGTTATAGTAACTTTTCAATCCCCAATGTAGAGGATCTCCAAACAATCCACACAAGTAATAAGAATGATTAGTAATCAAAATTACAAGTTTTGTTTTTGAGACTAGTAAAATAAAATAATAAGAATGGATGAAAGGTTAAGAAGAAAATCAGTTTTACTTGTTGATCTTCTATCAAAAACTAAATAGTTTTCTTTGTTCTTGTACTTTGAATGCCTTGGAATCAAATGGAGAAATGAGGCAGCCAAAATATGCTTCTGTATTTGACTTTTTGTTTTCACTAAAACATAATGCCATAACCATAATTAGGTTTAGGTTAATAAGTTAAGTCATGTGCATATCACATGCTTTTGGCATGTGACTTGCATATGACTAACTTAAATCTCCTTCCAAGAAGCACATATCAATCATGTGCACTTCTTGTTAATACATCATACATGAATAAGTTATATGACAATCATATATTGACCATTAAGTGATTTAATTCCGTCCAATTGTGCATATACCATGCATGTAGAATATGTCATCTTAAATCACTTGTATCTTGAGTTCTACTCATCAAATTTTAGTGATATTGGTATTAAATTGAAGCTCTTTTCATGCTCTTTCTAATGAGTATAAAAAATTTAGGTTATCTTATAACCATAAAACATTATTTTATCAACATCCATTTATGATCATCATTCCTCTTACTTTTAGTGTGTGACCTTTTGGGTTCTTGACATGTTAGCAACATATGAATCTATTATTAAATTCCATTTAATAATATCATACATAAATCATGAGCGGTGTCTAATCATACATCATGAGTAGTGTCTAATCACACATCATGACTACCCAAATGCCAAGAGGTCATTAGTTTGATTATAACCCTTCTACATCATATTCCATACAATAAACTCCTTTCACCATCGACTATCTCATTTAGGTTTGAGTATGGATTAATGTCAACTCAATGCCTAATCAAGTGTGTTAGATCATGCCCTAAATTTGATGTTTCATGTACATAAGCTTTATTTCTAAAATGTCATTATCAAACTTATTCATCAATAGGTATCCTACTCTAGCAAGAGATTCTTAAATAAAGAATATTACATAAATCAATGAGATAAAACCCCTACATTTAATCTGGGTGGTGAATCCTTTATTGATAAATAAATACCTTCAACTACTTCATATTATGAATGCCTCCTATAGAGGAATAAAATATAAGAGTCAAAACATAGTGATCCATAATTAAGATAACATTGTTATCTCAAGTCTTGAGGATACTTGCACTACTCATATGAGTGAGATATACTTCATAGTCATAGATTAATCATCCATATGAAATCTCACTCGCAAGGTCTCCAATGAGTCAGTCCCAAATTGCTCATCCACTGTCACACTTGTGACCCAGTATGACATGCCTCCCATAGCGTAACTACCAATCTCCTATAATAAAAAACCAATAATTACCCTACAAGGGATGCTTAACACTAATTTATTAACCAAATCACATGAAACCATATCATGCATGCATATCATACGTAATGAAATGACTTCACCTTATCATCATAAAAATTTGCTCAAGCATGCATAACTCTATTCTACAGTTCTAATACTAATTAAAAATTGTAAATTCTGATACCAATAAAAAAACATGTCATAATTGTATCCAAAGCAAAAACATGCAATGTCACAAATATCTTTACTACCATAGTATAAACACAAAGTGGTAAGTTGCATGATCCATGGAATAAGAGCCTGTTTGGAAGTCCAAGGCCTTTACTGACGAATTGTCTCAGGTCTCTTACTGCCACCCCAAATTCCCTTGATATCTTATTTCACTAGTGCTTATGTTCATTAATTGACAAACACTGAGTATAAAACTCAGTGGTGCTAGTAAAATAATTAGCATGAAATACTCATATCACATCACAGAGCATATCATTCCATATAACTTATCACTGGGATGCATAACTCATTTAGATAAGTTTCCATATAACATCCTGTCTGCAAGCAAGACTCATTCAGACATCATTATAAAAATAATCCAATCATAAATCATATGCAAGGTAATTCTCATGATATTCATATCATTTTCATCATTCACATAACACCTTTAAACATTTAATTCTGATCCTTACATAATCATTCCATCAATGTTTATGTACATGAATGAGATGGAATATGCCTTTTTCTCTTCGGAATGCACCATGATATGCATTCCCCTCTGTTTTTTTGTATCATAATCATAATCATGAATGCCCAACATTCTCATATATATATGTGCACATAGTACTGGCCTGACCATAGACTGCTATCTTTTTGGTATTTTTATATCACGGTATTTTACTATTTTTTTGGTAACACATTATCGCCACCCTCTATTTTTATTGAGGTCCCCTTTTCTCCTCACCTTTCACTCATTTTCCTTCTTCTTTATCTCTCCCATGCATGTGGCTCAGTACTCATACCATCATTTTTTTAGTACGCATGTGTGTTCCACTATCTTTTTGGTAATACATTAACATGACCTTACATCGCTCATTTTCCTCCTCCCTTATTGCTCCAACATGCATGCCATGATAAATGCAATCATGAAAATGACATGCCATATGAATAATTATTTATGCAATCATATATAATCAAATATTCTACTATTGCATAAAATCTCATAATCATCATCCTTTCCTGTTAAAGGATGTAAATCAAAACATAATCACATATTAATTTTAAGGTAAACATTTTACCTTACCCATCGATTTATTTTAAATGAATTAGCCTATTAATAGCATAACCAACATAAACCATCATAAGTAGCACAAACCTGCCACCGATTTTCCTTTATTTATGTTGATTGGAGGAATAGGTTCATAATCTGTGTTATCACCTAATCATAATACAACACAACTTCAATACTCCAATTCAACCATAAATATAGATTACACATAACCTATTTCATTTTCATATCATAGGCATTCATATAATCATATCACAAGGATAAATTATCCAATCATAAACATTTTACCAAAAGAAGATCATATAACCATATAATTAATCCTTATTTAGAAAATGAGAAGTTAATTACTTATTCATATATCATTAACTTCATCTTCTATTATCATAGAAATATCCTATATTTTCCCTTTTTAAATAAATTAGAAAAACATCCCAAAAAATATGTTACTTAGCCATAATATAGTTGGTCTTTCTTACCATTTTTCAATAAATAAATGACTTCTAAAAATTTATATCTTTTTACCAATAAAAAGTAGACTTAAAGATATTTCAATCAATATATTATAAGCCTAATAATTTGACCATTAAGACATGCAAATCAACTATTTTAAATTAGCAACTTTAATTTAATATGTGAACATCATGTCTTTTAACCCTATTTTTAGTAATTAAATGAACTTTAATTAAATCTAAACTAATTTTATTACAAAGTAGACTTCTAGAGCTTTGAAAAAATATATTATATACATCATAACTCATTTGTTAAGGTCTGCAAAGATAAGTTTATCGTAAGCCTTAAAAACTGCCCTAAAAATAGCTTAGGTGTGATTTTAAATTCTTTATCTTACTTGCTTAATTTTCACCAATTAAATCTTAGTTAATTTAAATTACCTATTTTATATTTTCATCAACATTTTAAGAGTAGATTTAACTCATTAATCTTAGTCATACATAACCATAATAAGATATTTAATTAACTTTATTTATATAGCTTGAAACATGCATGTAATCACTTCATGGAAGTTACGTTACCCTTAAGTATCCTACCAAAAATCATGACCAGCCTTCTACCTTCACTAAACACCCATGCATGCATGACTAAAACAAGATACATATGTGAGGTTTAGTCCCTCACAACATACATATCCACACTACTCACCATACATAAACTACACATGCACATTATAATGGATACAACATTGGAGTTATCAAACATATTTTGTACAAACTATACATTACAAAAGGCTTCATAAATTACACACACATGAATCACCATTAATATCATATTAAACCACCTTTAAATAAACTAAAACTATCCAAAACACAAGCTTCTCCATTTAGGCAGTAACTTATTTAACTAAAACTCCAAACACAATACATAATGCATGATCTAAGTGCAAACTCACATGTTACACACCCTTCCACATGCTAATGAAGTCCCAACATAACATGCAATAAAGAACTAAATGATTTAGAGGAGATTTGGTGTATGTTTAGTGAAGAACGAAGAGAAGAGTAGAGAAGGAAAGGAAATTGCCAAAGTGAAAGAAGGAAAATGGGCTGATTTCTTAAGTTATAAGCTTATATATGACTAAGACTTAATTCCATATGGTAATCCTTACTTGGACATGCAATGCACCCCTCCTTCTATCCTCCATAATTTGACACCTCACTTCCTAAATTTAACAACTCAAAAATGGCAATCATTACATGTAATCATGAGGATGACTAACCATCCATATCATGCACACACCCACACTTAATCCTTTCTCCAATGCTTGAAACTCAAGGAACAACTTATAACCGTATTTATATACATATATGCTATGCATTAATTAATATAATATTATTTATTTATTTATTAAAGCATGTAAATTATTTAATAAAAATTCATAATCATATAATTAACAATTATTCACATATTTACACTCTAACTTAAATTACATTAAATATACATATCATGTTATTAAATTAATACTCATCTAAATAATTCTATCACACATACTTAATTTAGCATATATATCATGCATGAATTCCTATTTGATTATTTATAACTTTCAATAAATAATTAACACATCACACATTCAACTAATTATGCACAATACTTAACATAAAATTTTAGTGTGTTGTGAGGATGTGACATCCACATGTTCACTTTAGAGAACTCTTGTCATGATGAATGAGAGTGTGATGTGTTGCTTTGTATTGTTCCAAAATAATATGTATTATTAACCACATTAATAATATCCATTCTTATTAATACATTGATAAGGGATAATTTAGATATTGAAAATTTGCATACAATAATAGTCTTATTTCATAAACTCTTTATGAATTCCTTTGTATTGTTCCAAAATCTTGGAATTCATTATCTAGTTAATAACCTTTCAAGCAAACTTAATAATGAATAATGCCTTTTATTGATAAATCATTCAATATTAAATTACAATAAAACATGATGCTATAGAGCATACACTAACAACCTCTTATGAGATTTTTGGCTCATTAGGCTATTTGATTTTGCTTCAGACCTTCATTTTTGCTTGAACTTCCCTTAGGCTCTTAGCTTAGTATATTGCTATAAGGTTTTTAACTTGATGAGCTTTAGCTGTTTTTTTTTAGATTTGGCTTTAGGAGAAGATAAGGATACTAGTACCATCTATGGGTGATCCATAAAGGTATGCACCTCATTACCATATGAGGAGAGGCTATACCTTCAATGAGTTAATGACACTGACTTTCAATGGCTAGATCAAATGAATGGGGGCATCCTTAAGAACAAGGTCAAGTGGACTTGTCTTTGAAGGCACATACAACATATGATAATGAAGACGTACATTAACTGTATTACGCTATCAGGATTTAGAGCCTATGTCCACTACAATCCTACTAAAGTCTATCGTTAATATGGCCATCAATACGCCATCCTTAATCACTGATGGAGTTTGAAGGAGGATGACTGTTATCTTGTTTCTTGAAGCATATGAAGAGGCCCTGGCCTTACTACAAGATTATACCAATAGATATCCTAAGAGCTGGATCTACCATAGATGATGAATATAAGTTATAGGTGTTATGCTATGCTTAGGATTATATACTGCATAAATTATTAAGCAACCTAAAATTGTATGCAATAAAGAAAGATAATGCTTTATGTTTAAGATTAGTATTACTTATGGCTAAGTTCTTGAACATGTGTTCCACTTGTATTAATGAGATTAAAACATTTGCATGTAAAATGTATTAAAACTAGCATAAAAGATCCAATATACATCAAATTTAACTTTTATCATCAATTAGTTTCATGCGAGATTTTTTGATCAACTATTCTGACTCTCTTTATTTGTTTTTAAGAGCTCTAACTTTTTCATGAGTCATCTTAATGAATTTTTGGCTCATCAAGCATTTATTCTTTTGCTTTGTCTTAAATTTTATGTAATTCACCTTTATAGGTTTTTAGCTCACTAGACATTTATGTAAGTCACCTTTATAGGTTTTCAGCTCACTAGACATTAACTTTATTTTTATTTTCTTTTTACCCTTTACTTTAGATAAAATAATTCTTTAGTCAGTCAAAGTTGATAGGTTAGAAGAAATCATTACCCTCTAGATCTAAGATATAGACTGCGCCTTTGGATAGGATCTTTTTAACTAGGAATAGACCCTCCCAGTTAAGTCTGAACTTCCTGCGGGGGTTACGGATAGCTAGTTTGACTTGCTTAAGAACCAGGTCACCCTCTTATATAGCAACAAACTTGACCTTCTTGTTGAATGCATTCACCATGCACTTATTGTAAAGTTGTAAACGATACAAAGCCTTTAGCTACTTCTCATCAATAGCAACCATCAACTCATATTTGGTCCTTTTTGACTCAACTTTCAACAGTTGAGCTTCCAAAATAACCCAAAATGACTTTAGCTTCACTTTGACTGGTAATACAACTTCCATCCTATAAACCAAAGAACAGAGGGTAGCACCTGTAGGACTCCTTGTAATGGTTCTGTAACCCCATAAAGTAAATGGTAACTATTCGTGTCAATCACAGTAAGTTTGCACTGTCTTAGCCAAGATCTTCTTGATCATCTTATTGGTTGCTTTGACTACCTTATTAGCTTGTAGGTGATATGGAGGAGATCGATGATGTTTGATCCCATATCTGTTAAGTAAATCAAACACTTACCCTTAGAACTACACTCCATTATCTGACACCAAGTGATGCGGGACCCCATATTGATGCCACACTCTACTGGTAGAACATGCTCTTGTAGGATGATTAATAAATTCCATAAAATTAGAAATTCATTAGTCACTCTACAAAGGATCTGTGATTTTTTTTGAAGGAATATAGTTAGTCTATTTTTATAATTATTTATTTTTTTAACTTGTGGCTTTGGAATCACTTATCGTATAAAACATTCACATAATTTTTATGACATGCCATCAATTATTTTCTATATATAAACATCATATATAGGATTTCGATAAGCCACACATGAGGCAATTTCAGTATCTCAGCTAATTTACAGGCATAGAATATTTTACTGCCTTTAAATTGTACAACGATAATTGTATAACCAAAAATTGTTTTTAGGGATACATTTTACAGTTTAAAACATGATTTCAAGAGTCATACAAGCCTTGCAATATCATGACAATGCTGGTGCTTCATTGGTCTATATGTCACTTTGAACTACTCTAACCTGCATTCATTAAATGATAAATGCTAAGTATAAAAACTCAGTAGTGACTAACAATAAGAATGTTATGAATAAAATTCAATCATCTTCTTATAATATAAATATAGTAAATAAATTAATTAATTAAGGAAATCCATAATAATTAATTATAATAAATATAGTGATAAAGAAAATCATCCTCTCAATATTTATTTACTCTAATGATGTTAACAAAAAAATTTCAGTAGTTGTTTTGTAGATAATTCAACTTTTCTGTAAATCAATTAACATGTCTTTCTGTTAATCTATATAATAGCAACAAAAAAAATCATCCTATCAATGTTAGATTATTATAATAATAAATAATAAACTTTTGTTGCCAACTTTATATACTTGTCAATTTTTTCATAAATTGATTTTAATTTCACTCTATCAATCAATAATAGTGATAACATGATTGGCATCAATGAATGCAAATTTAAAATTGCATTCCTCTTTCTACATAAAAATGCTATGCTATATGATAATGAATGCATATATATAATGCATTCCTCTGTTCTATGTCATCTCATCATTCCCTTGTGAATTCACTTTTTTTCTATGAATTTATCATTTCTCTATGATCAATGCAATCTCTATCACCGATTATGCATTATTTGTACTTGGCATATTTTCAATGATTTATTTTTTTGAGTATCTGTGTATTCTCTATATATTTTTCTTTTTTATATCTACATTTGTATTTGTATCAATACCACTCTTATGTCACCTTATATATTTATAAATATAATTGTATTTCCTTTATTCCTCCATAATGTCATGTTGATGCTTTATCATGCATGATTTTAATGTATATTCATTTATACAATGATGACACAACTATCATACCCTCATATGCACCTTAAATTCATCCATGCATATTTATCTTATGCTCATGCTGTAATGATGTGCAAACATGGATTAATTATGTCAAATATCAAACTAGGTACGGTCAGCCATATGGCGGTACCACTTAACTAAGCCATTTGGTATGCCTGTACCAAAACAGGTACGCCCGTACCAACACAAAAACTTACATAAAAATGGAAAATAACTTAAATTGATTCACATGTGGTACACATATCAAAACTTAGGGTCTAACACATGTATTTCATGGTAAGAGAATACATGAAGTATAGAAAATGTTTAAAGTTGTAAGCATAAAAAAAACATATATAAGATGTTTATGCTATGAGAATGTAAAAGGAGTGATTATTAATTATTGAGATGTAGAAATATTATGAAATGATATAGATGCAAACCAATTCCATATGATATTAAATTGATAGAGAAAGAAATGAAAAGAAAGTAAAAAGATGATTATAAAAGTGAATATGCACTAAAGATGCAAATCGAACATGCTTTTGTTAAATGCTTTGGATGAAGCTCTATGGTGGAATTTATATGTGATATGTGATGTTTTGGAATGATAGACATGTTATTATATGAGAAAGTATATGTTAAAATATATAAATGAAAGTTTAAATGAAGTTAGAAATTATTATAAGTAATGATTTAGAACATAAATGTCATTTTATAAAAGGAGAGGGGAAATTATGGAAACTAAAAATATATATGTATGTGCATATTCATGTGCATGTATGATAAGCATGATATGTTTAACCATAGTATGGAATTATGTAGAAATTAATTAATAAAAGGAGTAAGAAATCAATTTAATTAAGGAAACTAATTATATGTTGATAAGTATGAACATATGATTGGTTCCTTCTTCGAAATTGTTAAAAATAATAAAATAAATCATTAAATATAAAATAAAGAGAAGGAAATAAAGGATTTACCATTCTAAACTCTAAAAGAATTTGTTCACTTCTTGTTCCTCCCCTTCTTACATTTCAAAGTTAAAGAAAATCATAAATCTAAAGTAATTTTTTATGGAAATTCTATATTTAAGGGGGTTTCAAGCTTGTTCTCTTCATATGTGTGCTTATTGCTTCATATTATTTAATATATTTGATGTATGGAGCATGTAGGGTTTTTGTCTAACATGAAGAACTTGAATTAAATGAAGAAAAAATGATGAATTTGATGAAATACATGCTTAAGCATGCTTAACATGCTATTTTAGTGCAACTGATATGAAATTGTGTATGTGTATGAGTTTTCATGTAAAACCTAGCTTGTATATAATGTAATTGAATCTTACTTCATTGTGCTATGTCTGAATGATGAATATGAGGTGATGAAATGTGCTAAAAGATATGAAAAGGATGAAGGAAGATGGAAGAAGAGCAGTGATTGTGAATGGGATGTTTGCTACCTTATTTTGGAAGCATGACTTTCTTGTAGTATAAAGGGAAAAAATTGTGTTTTGGCTTGCTTTTTATGGATTAAATGCTTAATTTATGTGTTGGGATATTGATTGTGTAATTTGAGTGCAAATGGAAGTGAATTAAAATGTCAAACATGCATTAGAAATGAAGTGGTACAAAGAAGAAAGTGTTTAAAAAGTTACTACCAAAATTTGACATTTTTTGTATGTGGCATCTAAAATTTGGCATGAGTGAATAAATTATAAGAGTTCATGAATGTAAGATGGAATAAGGTGTTAGAATGAATAAATTGGCATTTAATTGCATGAAAAATGAAATAGAACCTTAAGTATGCAAAACCGGATTTTACCTTGGCAGAATTTCTAACCCTGAGTAAAAGTGAGTTTTGGAGGCCTCAACGTTGTCAAAAAATTCTATAAAAAAAATCAAATGAAATCTTATTGAATCTAATTTCTAATGGTATCAATTTTATAAATTTCTAAAGTCATTTTCTTAGGCTGAAGTGTCACGTCATTTAGGATGTTATAGTGAGCAGAAATTTGGCATGATTTCATGCATGTGGGCTTTTGCATTTTGGCCTCTTAACGGAGTCCAACATTTATGTATAATATATCGTTAAGAAGCTCTTTAAGTCTATTTTTTAATGGTTTAAGAATTACTCAATTTTAAGGTCATTTACTTAGTCAAAATGCCTACATAATGAGAATTATTCCATGACGCAGATTATGTATGAACTTGAAATGCATGCATGTTTTAACATCAAATAACTCATTATGCAATTTTATTTTGAATGCATAAATGAATGGTTATGTACATATAATTACAAATCCAACATAAGTAAAAATGACCAAATTAATAATAACCCGTACTAAATGAATAGTAACCCATGAATAGTGCACCTTACCAAATGAATAATAACATGCCTTGTATGTTTGGCAACTTAATGAATGCATGTTCCAAACTTCCAAACTTAAAGCTATTCATACCTAAACCTCATTATTCATTGTTTTACACATGTATATACACTTAGAGATATAAATTGACCTTAATGTCTTATGTTTGAGTTATGATTGATTAATGTTCCTTATATGTTGAATTGATCAAGATACATGACCTATATGCTAGAATGCCTCTATATGACTTAAATATATGCATGTACTTGAATATGTGGAGTAATTAAGACATGATTAAGGTTAATGGTTTATTATGTTATCAAATGGAGTTCAATGGTATTTAAGCATACTTAATGAATATGAAAATGACTTAGACATTAAGGATGACTGAATTACATGTATGACTTGTATATGCATCTATACTTAAATGCATGGGTGTGTAATGATATAAATAAGGGTAATTACTCATGACTTGTTCAAATATGATTCAATGATGATTAAATATTTATGATAAATAGTAATTTGTTCAAAATGCTTAATTGGCTAAAAAGTATATAAAATTACTACTTATGATGAATATAATGCTTTGATATGAAAAGTGCAAATATGATTATCATGACTAGGAATTGAAGTATAACTACATGAAATGGATATTTACAAATTCCTAATAGTGATAAATTTTATGCAAAACGTAAATGGCTTTACTAATTAAGTGAAGAATGGAATTTATCGTAGACTCAACGGAGGAACAATGATAGTGACTACTAATCATCTAAACAGGTTTGTGCTATCTAAGATTTTCACGATCGATAACTCAATCAATAATGGAAAGGTGTACATAAGTACACTATTTAGAATATCTTATGATGAGTCTATATAGGAAATGAAGTATGAATATTCTCTTATAATGATGTTTTATGTATTATTGAGAATTTATGGCATAAAGGATATTATTCTGTGATAATACATATGTCATGCTTTTGAATAGTAGTTGTTATATTGAAAATGGATGCTAAATTTTATAGGTTATATGTTATGATATTCTAGTCTATTAAATGATGTCAGGAGGTAAATTATCATACGTATAAAGATGTTATATGATATCTATTTTCTTTATTCATGAGATATCAATTGATGTGATTTATGAATAATGATTTATGGTAGAAGATTGATGTTATACTTTATTAATTTCCATATTCATCATGGTATTAAGCATAATGTATACGTATCATGTCATGAATCATTTACATACACATTCATATTCATGACATGTTATACAGAGGATATAAGGTGGGAAAAGAGAGAAATGATACAGAAATAATACGATGAAAAATGAAATAGAAATGTATTGGCTCAATCTTCTTGATTGGAAGTAAAAATACGGATTCCCTTAGCGGAATCATACAACAACCTTCCTGAAAGGAAGTAAAAATACAGGTTCACTGAACCATACAGTCACATTTATGTTTGCCTCATACGAGAGATGAGTACCGGTACATAGAGGGATCCAGTACAAGATTATGCACAATCATACAAAAATGAAAGGAAATGTTACAGGAAAAGTAGAGGGAGAATGCATAGTATGATTACATACACACAAACATGCATTATTCCTCAATTGCAATAAAATGAAAGAAAATGTTAATACAAGTGCACTACAAGTGTACATATATTAATGATTACAGAGACATAATCACCTATATACGGTATTTTACATAGAGGAAGTCACAGATGACTATTTATAGTATTTATATTCATATCTTTAGAACATTCTATATTATGATGAAAGAGTAAAGGCAAAGTGAAAGCAAATGCATGAAATGAGTGCATATAGTGAACTATTTGTTTTAAATATGAAATTGTGCTATGATTTGTATAGAGAATGATTATTATTGATCTTATACGATGATATAGTTATCAATTACTATTGATCCACGATAACAAACCATTGTGAATGAAATATGGAATTATAGAGAAACAAATAGTTATTATAATTATAACCATTAGATAAAGATTCACTAAGATTGTAGAATATGAAATAGAAGTGTTACTATGATTTTATTTAATATTATATTGCGAAACATTTTCACCACGGGGCTTGATGAATAGTAACTTATGAATAGTAGCATTAATGAATAGTAACTTATGAATAGTAGGCTTGATGAATAGTAACTTGTAAATAATAGGCTAAGTGAATAGTATATTATGAATAGTAGGCTTAATGAATAGTAACTTATGAATAGTTCTTATTGGAATAGTACTTATAAAACAAAAATATATACATCTGGTTATGATTACGAATAGTCATGATTACTATAATATGATTACTATAATATTTATTTGATAGAATTTACATTGATGATTACATACCATGAAATAAGTATTTTTATAGACATCAATGGAAAGTATGTGATATTATTAGTATGTTAAGTAGTATTTTCATGTTATTTGAACTATGATTGAGTGTTTACATTAGTTTTCAATGTTATTAAGTTAAAGGGGCATCTTAATGCTATATTATGGTGATTTCTATAAAGAATACTCATGTTCAAGATATTTTATATTTCTTTTATATGATGGTATGGTAAGTATTGAGTAAGCATCAACATTTTTTATATAGAATTTGTTGCATGATATGTTTATATATGAAAAGATATTTGAATCATGAGGTATTCTTCTGATATTGTTATTATGCATTTATTATATAGCACCATTGAGTGAAATACTAGACGTTGATCATTTGATAAATGCAGGTTGAAGTTTACAAGAAAGTATACATATCCAAAGGCATCAAATTAGCAGGATTATTTATATGTCAAAATTTCAAAAATGTCAAGTGCTCTTGAGTTATGTAATTATGCGACCATGTATATAAGTCCAAGGCAGTAAATAATTACATTGATGTTTCTTAAGTATATGTGTTTTTAATGTTTTAAAAGAAAATATTTTTATGCATCCCTTGTAAGATAATTAATAGTTTCCACTTATTTGGAGACTGTTGACTATTCTATAAGAGCATGTTACAGCATAAAGGGTGTGACAATAACTATAAATAATAACATATCAAAATACATTAATACATTGCATATCAAACATCAATATAAATAAATTAATTATTTGTAACACCTTGCATTACGAACCTTAAGTCAATAACAATAGCACAACTATGAATTTATAACCATCTAGAATATCCATATATCACATAACCATCATTAATGAATAATAATTAAATATGTGTAGTATTTTATGTTGTAATGTTTAAATCATCAAGCATTTTATTTTATCTTCAATTTCATTCATAGTATAACTATTATTAAGCACAACGTAATCCATACCATTCATTGTTAACTTCCGAATACATATATACAAGTTAACAATAGCTTTAGATGAATGAATAGAGAATTGTTATTTATAAATACTAACTAATAAACATAAATATAATTAATACTATCTACATTTTTAAAATGTAATAAATGTATAATATGTATCAAACCATTATCATCATAATTGGTATAACATGCTTAGGAATATTATTTATTCTCATTAGTAATAGGCACAAGCATAGTCCATGTCATTCCCTATTAAGGTGTTATTAAACATATGAATTTGATACTAGCTTAACCCGTCTAAAGTTATTCACATAATGATTTAACATAGTACTTGGCCTATTGTTTACCATTCGGTTGGTTATCAATATCTAAATATAAGTTTCCAATATAGGGGCATTTCCTTTGAGATAACACGTAATGATTTATCCTTCCAACCACTAAACATATATCTTAATTCTTCAAAATATTCACCAACATTCTAGTGATGCTCAATTTATCATATTCCAAGTTTCTCTTAAGTTAACTCCTTCATCAATTTTAAGTTGCTTAAGTCCTCTTTCTATGCATGAAGTTTTGGTAAGTGACCAGGTCTAGTTTAATAGAATCTAAGTGGATTATTTGGTATAATTAAACTCTCATAATGAGAGATATGTGATTTTATCCTAATTTATGTATATAATGCACAATCTTGATCAAATTATACCCTTTTATACAACTAAATTTCATGATGTTCATTAAGGACCATTTTTCTTTTAACTACTCAGGATTATGTAAGCAAAACATGTGCATTCAAATATTCCAAAAATTCCATAGGGTGGTGCTGCTTCAGAAAAAAGTTTATGAGGTGCCGTTACAGCTTATTTCATCTTTATCCTTATACCTTAAGCTCCTAAATAATATATGTAACCAGCATGAAGAATGCATGTCTATGTATCAGTACATAAGCATTATCCATTTAACAGTTTCAATAAGGCAATTTCATGTTGACAACTTTACTATAAGCTAAGTTTTCTTTCCTCCAAGATTCTAATGAGAGATCTCTCTCTCTCCAAATTTTTTCTTGATTCATTTAATCCAATTCTCAAAGGCAATGCATAAATATCTCATGCCTAATCACTAATCCTCTCATACGCAGGTTCTAAAGATGAATGGTCATCACCTTTTCTATTATTGTAGAGATTAACTTTAGTAATCAGATTTCTTATCATGTGTCATATACAAATAAATATTTAGTTCCCTTAAAACACTATCTCGTCACTAATTCTGATGCATTATCTTCATATATATATGTTGGACAATTAATACAAATATACATACATCAATAATCATCATTCTAGTCACCATATACTTGCATAAAAATCCACTCTTAGCTAGAACTCAACTATGCATAAATAACCTTCCTAAAAAATATTATACTCTAGGTATCTATGTGTAGTATGCCCTAGTGTAAGATAAATTTCCATATTTATAGTTAGTATTTACTCACCTTTAGATAGAATATTCAAATCCACCCACACGATAATTCATCCTTTGACTCTTACCATTGCCTAAAACTCTTTTGTTTTCCATTCAGAGAATTGCAAGTTTGTTGATCAAGATGTACCTTCTGGGTTCTTTGGGACATTTGATAAAGATTCTTGTTCTATTGCTTTAAGGAACTAAATGTAATAACCATACTTTAAGAAATAATTCTTGTCCCATGTGCCCAAATATTTTTCTTATTGTCAACAGCCCTTAATTCCTTCTAACACAAACCATATTTCTTAATACATTATAAAAGATTAAAGGATATAATCATTTATCACTTATATCTTAGTCTTCTATCTCATTATTTTCAATTTGTTAAAACTTTAATTAACAATACTTCATTCTTATACTTAATCGATCATTTAACTTGCATTATGGTTGACTTTCATATGCAAACACCACTTAACTAATATATCGAATAATGATCATTTTAATATGCTTAAGTGTACGTAATAACAAATACAATAATGCTATGATTAGTTCATTTGCCTTGTTACCCCTCGTTATATATAATAACTTAGTTAACCTTACCTAATTTATCATTATTCCATCTCGTAATATTTCACTTTTTAATTAAGTTGTTCTGAAATAAATATAAATTAACTAAAATCATTAATCGCACATGTTCTAATACTTATAAGTAAGTAAGTAAATAAATAAATTAATTAATTAATTAATTAATTAACCATCATGTCGTGCCAATCATTATTAAATTTAAAGTTTTAAAGGAAAGGATATCTTCAAATTAAAGAAATATATACATATATATATATATATATATATATATATATATATATATATATATATATATTTGCTGGTTAATATTTGTTAGTATCACAGCCTGACATTCTTTGTCGGGTAGAAATACATATAAAAGTTTTCATAATTAATAATTTGTGAAAATATTTTTAATCTAAAAAGGTTTTGGGTATGCTAAGTAAGTTTCTTACACAGCTAAGGGTAGGCAATTTAGGGTAGTTAGAGCAGTGGCCGCAACCAATTTGAAGACTAAAAAATATTATCACTAATTATTAAAATTAGAACCTTTTTTGTGTAAATCTATGAGCAAGGCAAAGTTGGAAGATTCTGAATCATCAGAAATTAAAAGAGTAATTCATAAAAATGAATTAATTTTAGAAGATTTTAATAAAGCAATAAATGAATGGGAAATACCTAAATTTGATAAAGATCAAATTTATAAAGTTTCAAAAATAAACTTATTCAAAATGGATTATGTAATTAAAATAGAAGAAAGAGATGTTCAATCAAGCAAACCTTTCAAAAGAATAAATTTATTATCACCTAAAACATTGGATCACCATAGAAGTAAAAAATATAAGTATATTCTTATTGGATTAATTCAAGTTGGTATAAAACCATTAACAAGAAAAGGTTTAAATACAAGTATTTTGGCAGAAATAAGAGATGCAAGATTGTAAATTTTCAAGACTCATTATTAGGATCAATTGAAACAAGTTTAGGTGAAGGACCTATATCATTTAAAGTATATCCAGTTATGACTATTTCATTAAATGATTTAAATATATTAAAAGCATGGTTTTAGAAGTAAAAAATCATAGTTATAAAATGTTGCAAGGGTCTATACCAATAGCATTAATTTATAAAATTCATTATAAAACAATGATTTCTGCATTTGGAGTTAAGTACAAATTACAACCTAAAATTGGTGAAACTAGATTTTTACAAACATATTTAACTAAAACAAATACGGTAATTCCTAAAACTATACAATGGAAAGATATTTCACTTCTAGATGAGTGGATATTGGAAGAGGCAGTAGCTCCTCCAGAACCTGAGAAAATAATAAAACTTAATGTTAATCTCAATAAAATTGAACAATATGAAGATGGTAAAGTATCTTTAAAATTTAATTGAAGAAGTATAAGCAGTAGATATACAGATTTATCCTCATCCATTTCAATAAAAGAATTAGGAAGAGTTTCAAAATTACCATCGGTAATATATGCGTCATATAAAGAAAATGATTCTAAACCGGTAATTAAAATATTGATAAAACCAAGGTTTCCTACTTCAGATATACCAGAATCTAGTAAAAATCTTAAAATGAAAGGAGTAGATTATAGTTTGCCAATTCCATAAGCAGTATATTCAGAACCAAGTCCGCTTGATAATTATTTAAATCAGACTACTTTTTCATCTCCAAATTCACCATCAGCATCGGCCATAACGGAAAATATAAATAATATGGATAGGGAAGTTAATGTAATTAGTAAAGAATTTAATTGGAATCAAAATGAATTTTATAAAGAAATTACAAAACAAAAGAATATAGAGAAATTATAAAAAATAATAGAAAAGAATAATTTCAGTAAATTGCAAGAGGAATATTTTGAATTTATAGATCAAAATAAAATAAAAATAAAATTCTTTAAATGGTATAAGATAATGAAAGAAGATCATATTAATCCAGTAACTGTAAGGGATAAAAGACCAGAATGAAAAATAAATGATAACATGATTTAAAGTGAACATCCACCTAAGATGACTAACAAATTTTCATATGGAGATAATGAGATAACGTGTTCACCATTTAAAATAATAGTGGAAAATGATCCTTACAGAAAAATAATAGAACAAAATAATTTTAGTAATGTAAATTTAGTAAGTATTAGCAATCAGTTAAAAAGAATAGAAAGTTCATTAAAATTTAAAAATACAGAAATAAAGATTAAAAATGAATTAAAATCACATGTCTTTAAACCATTTCAAGTTTCAACATCCAGTCAAAGAGAATTAAAAATAAAAGATAATGATTTTATTAAAACTATAAAAGATCAATTAAGTAAAATAGAATCAACATCAGAATCTAAATAGGTAATTCCAGATACTCCACAATCAAAAAGTATAAGTATGATAGAAAAATATGATGATAGTACAAGTTCTAAATCAGAACAAAGTATGGCAAAAACAGAAGATATAAAAAATTTTGAATTTGAAAAAAATCCAATTTCATATAATAAAGAAATAATGACAAAAGTTAGTATGACACCTGATTTAGGATTAATTGATAAACCAACTATTTTATCACAGTATAAATATAATGCATCTACAGTATATGAATGGAATATAGATGGTCTATCATAATATAATATATTAAATGTATTACAATAGATGAAAATGACAGCAAATGCTTATAGAACTCAATCATATGCATCAGATAGGTCAATTGCTGAAATAATAATTGCAAGATTTACTGGTCAATTAAAAGGTTGGTGGGATTATCATCTTACTGACCAAGATCATTTGGCAATATTAAATGCAATCCATAAAGATAATGAAGATTTACCAATATTAAATGAAAATGGAGAAGAAATTCAAGATGCAGTTACTACATTAATATTAACAATATCTTTACATTTTATCGAGGATTCTTCTCATATTAAAGATAAAAATGCTGAATTATTAAGTAATTTAAGATTAAAAAAATTAAGTGATTTCCAGTATTATAAGACTACATTCTTAATGAGACTAATACTTCATGAAGATTCTAATCAAGCTTTTTGGAAAGATAAGTTTTTGGCAAGTCTTCCTTTTTTCTTAGGAGAAAAAGTAAGAAATAATATAAAGCAATAATTTGGTAATCCAATCCCATATGATAAATTAACTTATGATCAATTAATAAGCATAATTCATAAAGAAAGGTTACAACTTTGTCAAGATATTAAATTAAAAAAGACTTTAAAATATGAAATGCATAAAACTAAATAAGAGTTGGGATCATTTTATAAACAATTTGATTATGGTATAAATTTAAAAACTAAAGAGTATAATGGAAAATGTTCAGCAAAAAAGCTCTATAAGAAATATAAAAAGAAACATTATTATAAAAAGAAATATAGAAATTTGGGAAACCAAGAAGAATACTATAAAAAGAAAAATAATTATAAAAAAACCTTATAAGAAGTATAATAAAACATTTAAACCATAAATTAGTAAGAAAAAATCTTATAAAGAATTAACTTGTTATAATTGTGAACAAAAAGGACATACAGTAAAATTTTGTAGATTTAATAAAAAATTAAATGAATTAAATTTGGATGAAGAAATAATAAATAAGATTCAGGAATTATATATAGTTACAGAATCTGAATCTTCAATAAGTGAAAGTGATAATCAAAGTGATGAATTGCAAACTAGTTCATCAGAAAAATCAATGAATGTATTAACTAAAGAACAAAACTCTATGTTAGATTTAATAAATCATATTGATGATGTAAATGTTAAAGAAAAATTTCTTTAAAAATTACTTAAAAGTTTTGATGAATCAGAAAAAATTAAAGAAATCATTCCTAGTAAAACCCAGACTTATGATCTAACTATGATATTAAATAAAAATAAAAATATACAATCACGACTAACCATAACTAGCTTACAACAAGAAACAAAAGAAATAAAAATTGAAATAAGGGAATTAAAAGAAAAAGTAAAAAAGGATGCTAAAAAAATTAAAATATTAGAAAAATAATTGGAAACATCTTCTGATTCTTCTGAAGAAGAAAAGAAAGAAAAAATATCTGATATAAATCAAATAAATAAAGAAAAAGAAACAGAAAATTTTATATTTTTATTACAAAAAATAACCTCTTGAAAATATTTGATAAAATTAAGATTAAAATTCTAAGAAGATTTTGTAATTGAAACTGTAGCATTATTTGATACTGATGTAGATTTAAATTATTTAAAAGCAAGTTTAGTACCTAAAAGATTTTGGAAAGAAACTGAAGAAAAACTATCAATAACAAATAAAACAAATTTAAAAATACTAGGTAAAACTCATGCTTCAATAATAGATCAAGATTTAGAAATAAAAACTATTTTTATGTTATCTCAACAAATAAATCATATGGTAATCATAGGAACTCCATTCATTAATTTAATAACTCCATATTCAGTAAAAGATGGATATATAAAATTTAAAATAAGGAATAGAATAGTAAAAATAGACTTTATAGAAAAACCTAAAAAGAAGAATTTCAAAACTTGTTAAAAGCTTATTCGATTCAACAATTAGAAATAAATGCTTTAATAAAATCAAAAAATCAGCATATACATAATTTAAAAAATAACAGTCATTTAAATAAAATTAATAGATAACTTAACAGTGAGTTTATAAAAAATAAAATTAATCAATTAAAAATTCAAATGGAAAATGAATTATGTGCAGATCACCCTAATGCATTTTGGAATAGAAAGCAACATATGGTAGATTTGCCTTATAAAAATAATTTTGATGAAAAATCTATAACCACTAAAGCAAGACTTATTCAAATGAACCCTGAATTAATAGAATATTGTAAAAAAGAAATGAAAGATTTAGAAGATAAAAAATTAATCAATAAATCGAGAAGTCCATGGTCATGTGCAGCATTTTATGTAAATAAAAGTGCAGAGATTGAAAGGGGAACACCAAGACTAGTAATCAATTATAAACCATTAAATGTGGCATTAAAATGGATAAGATATCCAATTCCAAATAAAAAATATTTATTAAACATATTTTTAATGCAAATATTTTTAGTAAATTTGATATGTGTGCCCGCTATAGGTACGGCTAGTCTATCTTAAACGGTAGATAGTAAAGACTTATCAAATCCGTAGAAGGCTATAGATTTGCCAAAAATCCAAACTGGCCATTATACTTTTACAAATTATTCTAAATGGGTAAATAAAACTGCTTTTGATTTTGAAATAGAAATTGAAGACGGTCTTAACAATGTTAATCCTTGGGAAGTTTTAAAGAAGTATTACCCTGAAAATTGGTATTTTACCCCAAAAGATTTAACAAAACCTCAAGAATATTATTTAAGTATACTTGAGGATTCTGAGTCAGTAAAAATAAAACATACTTTTGATAAAAATATTAAAAATGTTATTGCTTACTCTTCTATACAAATTAAAAAAATAATTCATCCTTTAAATTGGCGAGCTCCCCAATTATATACTCTTGTAAAATTTAAAGTTTTAAAACCCCACTGTCTTACATATAGTTATTTTGATTATGTTGAGTCATGGAAAAAAGTATTTTGTATTCAAAATCCTACTTATACTCATTCTTGGTTAATATATTTTGATCAAAATATAAAACCCAATAAAATTCCAAGTTGGTTTCTAAATTAGTGGCAATATTGTGGTATTTCTGATGAAATTTTATCTTAAGAAGTATTACTAATATATCAGTGTTTTAAAACTAATTTTAGACCTCCTCAGGGAGATAAGAGTAATCCTCCTCTTATGTACTATTGTATGTCTTTCTTCACAACTTGGGTGTATCAATGGTATTTAGATTTTCAGTATGTTTTGGGAACGTATATCCCTACTATAATAAAAAAGCATAAAATAAAATGGTGGAATGCTTTTAAAAATACTACCATCGAGATATTAGTAAAATAGTGGATGGATAAAAGGCAAGCTCTCACATATAGTGGAAGGGTGACTTTTGAAGATCAACCTTCATTTGGGTCTCAAAAGGCTCAATGTCAAGCTATGTTGACAGCAGCCAAGACGCCTGAAGAGTATAGTGCAATTTGTAAACAAGTGTTTGAATGTTTAGGATCAACATCTGAAACAGTAAGACCAGCAAGGTCCAATTCAAGTAAAGCATCCTCTAAGAAATCTCATAGAAGATGACATAAAATTCAAACCAATTCAAGTTCAGAGTCGACAACGTCATCCAGTATGTCATCCTCCAACTCGGATTCTTTAGATCATGTATAAAGTAATGAAAATGATTGTTATAATATTGTAAAATCAATAAGAAGAGAAGACAAAAAGAAAATAAAAATGAAAGATAAAAAGAAAAAAAAGAAATAAAAAAGAAAAAGAAAAAAGAGTCCTCTAAAGACCTAGAATAAAAGGCAGAATGAACCTTATTCCTTCAAATCTTTGTAAAATCAGGACAAGATATTTTTCAGCAGTAAAGATTCTGGTGGTAGACAAGTTACTGTTCATCAACAGTAAAAGCAAACAGTAAAGATTCTGGTGGCAGACAAGACACTGTTCATCAACAGTAAAAGTAAATAGTAAAGATTGCAAAATTTTTGTTTAAAAAGGGAGCCTATCCCCTTGTGAAGGCATCCGACTATTATTCACTCTCTCTCTCTCTGAATCCTCTCCCAACCAATCCTCCTCTCTACTCTCTTCCTTCCATTCTTCCGTTGTTCAAGAATTCTGCTAGTAATTGAAAGTAAGTTGTAAATTGTTTTATAAAATCTTTATAAGTAAATTTTCTTCTTCTATTTTCTTTTCTTAAGTAAGTTATATCCTTATAACTGAAATATTGTAAGACTGTGTTAATGACACCTTCTCTTCTCCCTCCATACTCTGACTTGCTTATGGGGATCCCAGATCAAGGTTGCAGGAACCCTATAGCCCATTGCATGTTGAGTTTGGTGCATGCTACGTGATAAAATTTAAAATAATTAAAAAGAATTTTATTTACTATTCTGATCCATAATAGGACAATAATAAAATGATTTTGATCCATTGCAAGATAATAAAACTGTTTTGATCCATTGTAGGACACTAAAAATACTGTTCTAATCCATTACAAGACATAGTAAAATAATACATATAATAAGCAACAAAGTATATTGGCTGGAAACCCGATCTACAGTGCTATTGGTGCGACGTAGGGATTTCAACCCTGATGGTCTGGTATAACAATGCCACATACAAAACCTAAAGATTAAAATAATTTATATGGATAAAAATATAATTACAAGTTTATTTGATATATTTTCAAGATTTAATTTCTGTTTAGCTGTTTATAGATTTATATTTTACTATATAACATTCCAATATTATTGGTATCAAGTAATTAATTATTTAATTTACCTTGGTGTTTTTGATGATATATTAAATAAGAATGAAGACGATGATGATGATATAAGAGAAATTAAAAAGAATATTAAGAAAAATAGATTACGATATATATATAATTTAACATATTAAATACACTAACTATAGATGATTACAATTTATTCATTTCCCATTGTTCTTTATCATAAAAATTACCAAATAACCTCAACCTTTAATACTTTACTCATAATCATCTTTATAACAACTATAATTATATTGTCCTACAATACCACTAATGAGAGTATATATATTAAATAAAATAATGTAAAACATTAATTATATTATAGTATGACACTAATTATGTAATCATTTATATGTAGAATAAAATAATTTAATCATCAAATTATTTATCTTATCCAATTACTTGAAATATTATGCTAATAGTTTAATCATCAAAATCAAAAATATAATTAAATCTAATTATGACCATAATTAAAATAGTACAAGTGAGTGAGGATGTGATAATCAGCAAATGAGATTTTTCTTTATAAACTTGGTAACCTGCTTTACCCCAATTTACTATAGGATTTTACCTCCACACACTTAGAGTAGTTAACAACCACCAATATATATCGATGCCCATTAAAAGTATTAGGATGAACCTCACCCATGATGTCAATTCCTCAAGCTGAGAAAGTCCATAGTGTGGTCAAATTCTATAATTCGACGAACATGATATGACTCAAATCTTTATAAGTTTAACATTCATAACATCATCACATAAAATGTATATAATTTATCTCCATGTAAGCCAAAAATAACCTTAGTACATGATCTTTTTGTATAAAGTGAATCCATTCATGTAGGATCCATAGGCACCAACATGCTCTATCTACATGAATGATTTAAAATCCTTCTCTAAAGTTATAAACCATCAATTGTTCTTCTGTAAAGAACACTCTGAAGCTAGGTAAAGTTAGTTACTAACCTCCATAAAGCTAGCTTATTTATCTTATTAGCTTCTGCTGGATAAGCATATATTCTTAGAAAATTAATGATATTGATATACCATAGAGCCTCTTCTGTCTGGTTTAGGGCCATAACCCATTCACCCTTATAGCAGGGGATCCTTAATTGCTCGATGATCATACGTTAAATCTGGCTCTATGATCATTTACACACTGAAGCTAGCATAGCCAAAGCATCAACCATCTAATTCTTATCTCGTAGAGTATGAATGAATTTGCATTGGTTGTGGACTTATGAATGACAAGCATTGAATCACCAAATATCTCAACATTTTAGGCATCAATCATTAGTAGTACTTTAAGACTAAACAAACATGCTTCATACTCAGCTATATTATTAGTGATTGAGAAGCTCAACTGCTTTGAAAGCATAATCAGTTCACCTCTAGGAGCGACAAGCATAACTCCTATTCCTATACCCCTTTTATTGACTATGCCATAAAAGTGCAACTACCATTTTTGGACATCAATTGCCCTCAAATGCTCATCTAGGAAGTCTAGTTCAAAAGTCTTAGAGTCATCCATTAGCCTGAATGCTAAGAATTCAATGATTGCTTTGCCTTTGATCACCTTCTTAGTGATGTATTACACATCAAATTTTGATAACAAGTTTAGCCACTTAGAAAGCTTCCTTAATAGTAGAGGAGCTTCATACAAGTACTCCATAAGATCAATCTTGAAGATTGCCTGAACTTGGTATGATTGGAAGTAATATATGAGCTTTTTAGTGACCTAGACTATAACTATGAGCTAGACTATATGAGCTTCAATAGTGTTGTACTTGCATTTTGTTAGTTGCAATTTCTTACTCAAATAGTACATAACATGCTCAATCCTTACTTCATTCTCTTGAGCAACATAGCTCCCATTTATGCCTTCTTTTAAGGATAGATAGATCAATAATGGTTTCCTCGATTGAGGCAACTACAGAATTGATGAGTTAAAGAGGTAATATTTAACCTATGCAAATGAAAATTGGTAATTCTCATCCTAAATCAAAAGCTAGTTCTTCCTTAAGAGCTTGAAGATAGACTCATACATAGTAATGAGCTTGGCAATGAATTTGCTAATGTACTAGAGCTATCCCAGGAATACTCTAAGTTTAATCTCAATTTTGGGAATAACATCTCATGGATTAACTTTGCCTTATCAGGATTAACCTCAATACCTCTCTGATTGACAACATGAACTAGCAACTCGCTAAATATCACCCTAAATATACACTTCTTTGGGTTCAATCTGAGCCCATATTTCTTTACCCATATGAGAAATCTATTAAGACCAGTTGGATGATCTTCCTTAGTAAGAGTATCATCCATATATACTTTGACCTCTTTATAGATTAGATCATACAACAAGATTGTTATGACCTTCTAATAGGTAGCACCTTAATTCTTTAGACCGAAGGGCATGACCTTTAGCAATAAGTCCTTCATTCCATGATGAAAGCTATCTTCACCTTATCGATGATAGCTATGAGATTCTGATTATACCTAGAAAACTTATCAGCAAATGAATACATAGTACTAGCGGTTGCACTATTAACTAGCATGTTGATGTGAGACAAAGAAAAGTCATCCTTTAGGCATACCTTGTTCAAATCCCTATAGTATGTGAGACCTTGACCATGCCATCTTTCTTAGGAACTAGAACCATATTGGTCAACCATTCAAGATAGTCAATCACTTAAAGGAACTTAGCATCCAACTACTTTTAGATGTTCTCCTTAACCTTTTGGGACCATTCTTATCAAAACCGATGTAGCTTTTGCTTAATTAGCTTGAACCCAAGCTTGATCATAATTGTATAGCTTGGAGAAAAGGCTTTCATATGCTACTTCAACACTTTGATGATTCTACTCTCTCATTAGAAGTTAAGTTATATACAATCTAGAGAGGATAGGGCCTGTCATATGTGTTGGTTAATTAAAACACTTGTTGAGCAGCGGAAGGTGAATTTTAAAATTTTCAAAGCAAGTATTTTATGGATCTTTGCAACCCCATGTAATAACACATCACATAAGAGAAAAATTAAGAAGGAGGATGTGTAAAACTT
>CANYBF012460006.1:0-10684 GCA_948192965.1 Dalechampia spathulata | reverse complement strand
TTAAATATAATGAAATCTCTTAATCATCTCACTTAACATATTAATTCCTCTACTTAACTAATCATGCACTGTAACACCATTATAATAACCATCTTAATCAATTATTAAATTATAAATGATAAAATGCTTCTATGATATATCAAAGTGAGGTGCGAGCGGACGTGACAGGCACTCAAATAAATGGCCGCCTACGGGCGATGAGTACCGGTACCTATCGGGATCCAGTGTGTGCGAAAGGAATGTGCACAATTCAGGAAAACAAGAGTGAATGAGGGTGAAGGATAAGAGCATTGACATTGCATTGTATTAGATGTACAGATTGAAATGCTTGATATGATGTTTATGATGAATTGTTATATGTTTAATGATTGATTATATGCATTTCTAGCACCACTGAGTTTATCTCAGCGTTTATCATTTAATGAACGTAGGTTCAGAGCCCACAGGGGAGCCATCAGGGAAGGACTAGAGATCGTCAGCTGAGATGAATCGATCTCATCTGGGTATGGGACTTCTGCGGCTACTCCGATCCTCTTTTGGTTGTGTGGCTAGGATGGCAGTAGTCATGTATCTTTTGTATAGCTTTTGGTGGTTTTATTGTACGCACGCACTTATTGTATAACGGTTTTTATTTTAATGAAATATGGTTTTGCCTGTAATGTATAGTGTTGTGTGTATGTTCATGGATCTCGGGTTATGAATGTGCATCACGTTGTTTCCGCCGCTTAACCACCATTAGGCTTAGAGTGTGTCCCCATACGACGTATTCACGATGTATCCCTGACGGTACAGGCACTGGTCTTCTCTTAGGGGCCGCTGTTTGTGTCGTGGGAGCATGTCTGCCTGGGTATGGGCTGGGTGTGACAATGCACATCATGCAACATATGCCAGACATTGCATGAATAGTAATAATGTGTGTTACACATTATAAAATTCATGTAACATACATCAACCTATAAGAGTAAAAGTGACATGTGTCATATGAGATATAGATTTCTTATATGGAAAAATAATAAGGGAGCATATGGTGCACATTATTTGAGCAAAATATATAGGCCACTCATATTGCATAAGTTTTCTATAATGCCTTTAGAGGCCAAATGTAGCATGCTTTGTATACCTAAAACAGTTTATGATGCTAAAGTGTATGTGTGTAACTTGGAATCAAGAATTGGTATCATCATTAAGCTAAATGATATAAAAAATGGATTATAGGATGAAAATTAAGGGTCAACAGTTTCCCCCCTAATTAGGCCTATTTTGAAAGCAACATGTCATTTGTAATAATCGATAAATTATTATATCATACTCTAAATTTGATGTTTCATGTACTATAATCTTTATTCCTAAAATTCCCTTATAAAATTCATTCACTTTCAGGCATTCTACTATGGCTAAAGATTATACATTGAGATAAAACCCTTGCATTTAATCCAATGTGGTGAATCATTTATTGATATACAAATATCTTCAACTACTTCATGTCATACCCAACCTCCCAATTATGAATGCCTCCACTAAAGGAATAAAGCCTCACTAACAAGACCTCCATATGAGTCAGTACTATATTGTTCATCCATAGATATACTTTAGACAACTCATATCATAATGAATGAGAATCATCCCTTAATGGTAGTATAATATATGTAGATCTACGCGCATTAATAATGTTCAATCTTATTAATATTATGATCAAGGTAATTTAGATATTAAAACTTTGTATACAAAAAGAATTTTATATTATAAACTCTTTATGGATTTCTCTTATACTGTTCCAATATCTTGGATTTCATTAATTAGTTTAATACTCTAAGTAAAATAAGTATATAAAATACTGCATTGAAATAATGAATAATGTCTCTTATTGATTAAATATTCAATTACTAAATTACATATAAAGCATGATGCTCTAAAGCATACAATAATAGGTGACTCTTATTTTATAACCATATAATGGAAACCTTGTTAAAGAAGTATGAAGTCACTCATAAAGCTACAACTCCTTACCATCCTTAAACAAGTGATCAAGTAAAGATTAGTAATTTAGAGCTAAAATGGATCTTAGAAAGAATAATTTCATCTATAAATGAAAAGATTAGACATTTTAAATTGGATGATGCTTTATAGGTATACAAAATAACATTCAAGTCTCTCATTAGTTTTACACCTTATAAATTAGTTTATGATAAAGTCTTACCATCTCTCGGTTGAGTTGGAACGTAAGGCTTATTGGGCTATTAAGGCTCTTAATTTTGATTTAAGGAAAGCTAGTCAAGCTCAAATGTTTTAATAAAATAAACTTGAGAAATACTTATGAGAATGCCAAAATTATAAGGATAAAACCAAGCTTTGGCAAGATAAGCACATTCATAAGAAACATTTTGAAAAAAGGTAGTTATTTCTTCTTTTTAATTCATATCTCAAGATATTTCTTGGAAAATTATGACTTAGATACTCTAAACCATTTAAAATTTGATAGGTTTTCCCTATAGGTGAGTACTTTATCTGAAATAAAATGTTATAGGCATGTTCTAACTATCAACCTTAAATTTAGCATATTTTTCATTATGATTTTAAATTGCTATATTATAATTTATTATGATGAATTTTGACTTTCCTTCTTATACTTGATTAGGATTTCTTATACTTGTTAATATGTATTCTTATTGTATTTATTTAAAATATATATGATTGGTCAAAATAAAAAGAAAGAAAAGACAAAAATAAAAAAAAAAGAGAAAGAAGAAAGAGGTTACTCAAGAACCTCTAGGTTTAAGGATAAAAGATCTTTGTTCATTTTGCATTTCTTGTATTTTTCTTTGTCTTTTTAGCAATGGTAAGAACAAAGGTCTTGGTTCTAAATGGAAAGAGGTTGCTCAAGAACCTCAAGGTGCAAGGAATCTTATTGCTTGATACAATGCATCATTTTTTATTTATAGCATCCACAAAGGTTTCGGGTACTCATCTTTTCACTTTAGGGAGGTAGTTGCTCCTAAGTATCTTCCTAACATGATTATTACTAAACTAAATTTGAAAGATGCCTATGATTATATTATTACTAATAATGGTTTGCAAACTTTTCTTTCCTTTGAAAATGATGCTTTCATTGAGCTCACTTATAAATTTTATTACACTTTGAAATTTCATGATGAATGACCCAACACCTTGGAATATAGGATGTTGAGCAAGCCTTATCACCTTAGTTATGCCTATGAGATTACCTTTTCAATTTAATAGAGAAGGTGTTAAGGATGTTCCTAAGAGCTTTCATGCTACCCTTTTTTGGATGGAATTAACTAATTTCATCATGTTATATTTATTAAGGATAATACTAGATATCTCTTTCATAAAATTCTAGCTCATTTGATCTTTGGAAAACTGAATCGCATAAATTATGATCCTAAGAGGTATTGTTTATTATATTGTTTACATGAAAATAAAAAGATATTATGGACCTCTTGGATATTGAATTAACTAATGGAGTGTGGTAACAACATGTTGGGTCCTTTAATACATGGTCATATTATCAATGCTTTAGCCAAAGCCAATACAGTTCCTCTTACTAATTTTCACCCAATGAGTCTAATTTATTTAACCAAGGTTGCTTTTATCCATGATGAAGTAAATTTATCTGGATTTTAGACTTAAAACTACTAGGACCTAACCTTATTGGATTAACTTGTAGGCATGACAAGGTGATGCTTCTTCTTCTTCTCATATGTATAATGATAACACCATAAGCATAGATAATAACGAGGCCAACTCACTACATGAGTTAGAGACTGGTCCAATACTATGAGTGGTGTTAGTTCTTCCTACCACTCATCTTCTCCTTTAGCAAATGCTAGAAGGCTAACAAGCTCTTTTTACGAGCTAATAAGCCCTTCAAAATCAATTGAGATAGTTTTCTCTTTGCCACGATTCCCTTGAACAAAAGGTAACTATTGATAGAAAATCAAATTAATTATTTAACATTTTATAATGGTTACCCCTATTATCAGTCCTTTCTCTCTTCTTTCTTAAATTATAGATAATGTTTATTCTAAGTAGGGGAGTGATTTCTAATATATGTTTATTTCTAAATATTATTGCATGTATATTACATACTTTGTAAAATAATCCATAATTATATTATTTTATAATTTGCTTAGATTTAGTTCAAGTTTAAGGTCATTTTGTTATTAAATATAAAAATATGTTTACGCTTAGTTCACTTTGAGAAACTTTTATTTTTAAGGTAAGAATTATACCTACCATGAACATACTTAATCTTGGAATAACTACTCTTACTCAAAAGAAAGACGTTTTGCTTCTTACCTTCCATGAAGTTCAATACATGTCTTTCTTATAACATATCTTTCTTATAACATATCTTATTTCTTAAATCTATCTACTAAATCATCCACTACCTTGTCTTCAATTAGGAGGAGTTGGAAAGTCATTTTTGCTACTTTTGGTCAAAGTTCAAATAATTTAGAAAAAAATAATTCTAACATGCAATTTTAAGATGTCAAGTTTGAATTATAATTATACTTTTGAAACTCACATTGAAAGTTATTAAAATAACACATATCATAGATTTATAATTTCATTAAAGCATTAAAAATTATTCTTTATCAATTTCATCCTTGATAAGCGTATAAGCTACTAGTGATTCTTAATATTTTTGGGCATTACCAACCTGTCACATCCTAAATCAAGCACACATTTTGTATTCATAAATTAGTTGAAATGTATTGTTATATATGTTATTGGTGTGTTAATGATATGAAATAATGCTTATGATGCTAAGTATGTGATGAGATTAGAGTTTATAGCTCTAAAGTTGAAATTGGAAATTCTAACGAAACCCCTAAACGAAACCACTAAACGGTGATGAATTGATGTTTTTGATGTTGAAAACACTTAGTATGATCAATTAAGTAATTTCAAGATGATTTTTTTAACATGAATTTGATGTATACAAATTTTAGAAAATTTGAATTAAAAATTAATTATGATATCATAATTGAGTGATGATGATGTAAGCATGATATAAGTGTATAAATTTAATTATGATTTGTATTAGAAAATGAATAATTATGAATGTATAATGTATTAGTAAGAGTATATAATAAAATGTAAATATTAGAAAAGTATAATTAGTATTTTTAATTATGATGTCATTACGATGTCATAAGTTGGTTATAATGATGTCATAAATGAGTAAGGTATTAATAAATATTATGTAAATAGATGAATAGATAAATGATATTAGAATAAGTTAAATTAGATTTGAAATAATATATTAAATTAGTAGCAGGATTGGTATTTGGAAAAGTATATAGGTATTTGAAAAAAGTAGTTTTGGATTTTAGTGTTAGTGGATGGAAAGAGAAGATAAGAATTATATTTTATTTGATTGAGGAAATTGATGGATGGTATTTTAAATTAAAATATGGTGTATAAGAGTATATATTAAGTGTATAATATGAAATATAACGTTTGGATTTGTGGATTTAAAAGAAAATACAATTACATATACATATAAGGGTTAAAAATGGGTATGTAAGAGGGTATTTTAGTTTATTTGCAACCATTTTCCATCCCCACCTCTTAAATGCTATGGATGGGTCTCTTATCCATCATTAAATAAAATTGTCTTCTTCTTTTATGCCTTGGCCAAAACAAAGCCATCCATTTCCTTCCATTCTTACCTTATCTTCATCTTTTCTAAGTTTCCTTCTTCATTTTCTCTCATCTTCTTCTTCTAGCCTTAAAAAAATCAATACAAAACTCCATATTATCTCCATTTTTCTTTCAAAATCTTCTGTCTAAAAGCTATTTATATGATTGAAGCTTAAGTTCAAGCTAAGATACTCTCCTTTTCTCTTCATTTTTCAAGTGACCGAATGTTCTACTCTAACAAGCAACAAAATCGAAGCTAATCCTTGAAGAAGTTAAAGTTTTACTAGTTTTTCTTCCTCTTTTAGTTTGGATTTTTCAAGATCCAGCAAGTTCTTTAAGTATACATCAAGGTATTGATGAAATACTCTTAGTTTTCTTTGTTTTCCATCATGATCGAAACCTTTTCTTAATGGATCTTCAAGTTATGCTTAAAAATCATTAAGATCCATACACTTTTGATGGAAACCGAAACCTATCTTGATAATTTACTTTGTTTATGGTTAGATCTAACTCTTTTAAGTACATGCACATTGATTTAAGGTAGGTAACAACTTTAAGGAGGTTAAAGAAGTGAAGATCTACTTAAATTCGTAGCAAAATCCAAAGGAGACCAAATTTTAAGTTGACATTTTTATGGTTTGGCTCAAGGTGAACCTTGGTGAGTATAAATTAGTGGTAGATTAAGTTGATTTATGAATTTTTAGCATGATTTGAGTTCTGGATGAAACGTTTGAAGTATTTTTGATGGATTTTGGTTGATGTTTTAAAAGTTAGATGAGTTAGGATTGTAAAGGACATGAAATAAAGTGAGTTGTGGTTGTGTGGGTGTGTGTGCTTTGTGATTTCACTTTGGCCGAAACTTTCAAGCAATATTTTAATGGTTGGTAAGTTTAAAATATGATTTTAAAGATGATTTATTAAAAACAAAAGGTTAATAGCAAAGAAAGTGATGAAATTAAAGCTTAAGCTAAGAAAAATTGATGAATTCAGGCTTAATATCATTTTAAGTGTATATATATGACTTAAGAGCTATGAATTTAATGATTAAGTTTAAGTAAGATTTAAGTAATTAAATTTTAATTAAGGTTGAAATAAAGTTCTTAAGGATGTATTAATAAGAAGCATGTGGTATATGAACTAAATTGGACATAAAATAAGCATATTTGATAATTTAAGGCTTAATCTTCATTCAAAGTTTTTAAGAGATAAAAGTTAAGGAAAAATGGATTCTGTTAAGTTTGAATTAATGATATAATAAAAGAATAAATGTTAAATTAAAGTATTAATACGATTAGAAGGTTAGCTTAAAGTATGAATTGTCAAAATGGACTTAAGTTATGAATTACTAATGTTTAATGGATTCTTATGCAAGTAATGGGTCATATCAAGTTTGAGGACATAAGTTAGTAAATGTTTAAGTAAATTATGTGGTTATAAGAAATCAAATGAAATGGTTAATTGATAGAATGATATAAGTTATCAAAAAATGTCATATCAAGTGTAATGAGACCTTAATTAAACTATGTGACTATGATTTATAAATGGACATAAATGATTAATTATTTAAGCATATTAAGAGATATTAAGAAGATTTATAAGTTAACAAACAAATGAATGGCATGATATGGTTTTAAATAAGATTTAAGTTAAGGATTAGAATAGAGATAATAGTAAACTATAGGTTATAGATATATGATTTATAGAATGTTTATACTTATATGATTTCATAGGATATTTAATTAATAAGTTTAATGATGATGATATATAATCTGGAATTTGATTAACTGAAGTATATAAGTTGACTAAATGATATAAGATTATACTTAAGTGATTGCAAATAAACAGATTAAGGCGAATAACATGTGATATGATGATATTAATGAAAGTATTAAATAAATAGATAATAAATAATTATATTAAGTATTATTAGATATGTGGTAAGGTATAATGATAGTAAGTAAAGACATGGTTTAAACTGTTAACTGGTTATAAGATAGTGTTGGTAAAAGATTGATTTTAGCAGAAATACTATAATTTCTTGATGATTCAATTTTAGATCAATGTTAATAGTGTTCAGTACAATAGTAAATTAAGTTAAATATTAGGATATAATACCAGGAGTTAAATAAGTTTACGTATAGAATAAATAATTGATACTATCCACTATTTTATTCTGCTTTTGACAACAACTGTTTTTAGTGAAATATAGATATGATTAGTAATTGGAATTTGGTTAAGTCATAATATTAAATCAGTAGTATTAAGATGATAATAGAATTTGAATTTAAATAGAAATGATAATTAAATGATTTATAAATGAGTTATGATTTTAAACAGAAAATTTTTAAGATAAAGTATTATTAATTCTAATAACTGTTAAGTAACAGGTATTATAATATCACTGTTAAACAGAAATTAATTATATGATCAAATTAAGAATAAATAAGAATATGATCACATAGAATATTATTGACTGGATTGAATAAAAGAAATGTTATATGATAATGTAAGGATTACTTTCAGTGGTATTATAATTACAGTAAGTAGATATTAAATATGTTACAATTAAATAAAGGATATTTAATTTAGATAAATGGAATAGTAATTACTATAGTAAATAATAATATAATTTTGTTAAAATAATAAGATAAGAAAATGAAGTAGATATGTGTGTGTTTAATTAACACAATAGTGTAAGAATAATAAATGATGAAATGAAATACATTAGTAATGGATGAATATTGATTGTGAAATAGGTAAATCAGTGGATAAACCTCACAAATCATCCAAGGATATTAACAAACAAAAGGACATACCAGGTTTGTGCTAGTTTGATTGGAAGTCCTCAATCATTTAATGATCAAAGAGGCAATGGTTTGGTAATGCAATCGCATTACATAATTTAACTATAATGTGTTATTACATTTATTAATCATGACATATTCATAATGCATAAATCACAAAACATGGCATAACATTTCATGGTGAAATAAGGAGAAGAGAAAAGATTTGATATGAGAAAAATGTTATATAAGTTATATTGGGTAAATATTATATATTCCTATGGGAATAAAATAAAAAGGGAATATGATATGCAAAGAATGAAAATTCAAAAGTTAAGTATTAAATGAGATTTAATTGTGATACCACCAATAAATGATAAATGAAAGACCTAGTAAATGCGCATATTTAAGAAATGAACAGAAATGAGAGAGAATACATATCATAAATGCATACTCATAAATATACACTTTTCATATACATGATGATAATGACATTTGACATGGTTAAATAAATTGATGAAATGGTATATATGCAAAAGCATTTATACTGATAAGGTAAGAATCATGAATAATGATTTATATGATGATTATTGGACATGGTACATATTAATGAAAATTTGATAATATGGTTGATATATTAAATGATATTTTGATATTTATTAAGATGTTAATCTTTATGATATTTGTTATATTTGATATACTAGCACCATTGAGTTTTATACTCAGCATTTGTCAATTGATAAACGCAGGAACGAGCAAAGCTATAGAATAAGAACATCAGTGAAGCATCTAGACATATCAATAGAATATTGGTAAATGGTTTGAGTTCCTTCAAACTTCTATCTTTATAAATTATCGTGCAACTACAAAAAAGTAAAAAATACTCTGGCAGTAAATAAATTAAGTTGACAAACCTAAAAATATGTAATATATTAATGTGTGTAAGTTTATAACTCTGATGAGCAAATGACTTATTTATGATACTATGTTAAAAACTGAGAACAATAAATGTATTAGATTAATATGAGTATGCATACAAGTTATATGTAAAAAAAAATTCTATAGAATATATGGAATCCTTTATAGGATGAAATAACTATATCAGCAACTACTTTCTATGGTAAACGTTACAAATATTTATACATAGAATAACAGTCCTAAACTTAGAGAAATACTAAAGATAGACAACAAAACTGAATTGTACATATCTAAAGATAGAAACAGTCATACTTAAGCTTTATCTCCAATACACCCCCACAAGTTGTACTATCCAGAAGCTGTGATAGTCAACTTGCTTCTCAACTGAGTGAATCGATCACATGACAACGGCTTTGTTAAAACATCCGCTATTTGGTCTTGTGATGAAAGATAACTCACTGCAATTTCCTTTGTTGCAACCTTATCACGAACAAAATGGACATCAATTTGCACATGCTTCATACGACTATGATAAACTGGATTCATAGTGACTGAAATGGCTCCCAAATTATCACACCATATCAGCGTAGTTTGAACCGTTATACCAAGTTCCTGTAAAATATTACGAACCCACAAAGCTTCCGAAGTTGCATTCACGATCGCCCTATATTCAGCTTCAGTTGAGGATCGCGAAACACTCCGTTGTTTGCGTGAACTCCATGAAATTAGATTTTTTCCAAGAAAAACAGCATATCCAGTTGTTGATTTACGGTCATCAACTGAACCAGCCCAATCCGCGTCACTATAAACATGCAACTGTGAGGTGGAAGACGGTTATATTGTTAAACCATATTGGACAGTTCCTCGCAAATAGCACAGCACCCTTTTGACTCCCTGCCAGTGGTGAACCATTGGCTTATGAAGATGTTGTGTCAATCGATTTACAGCAAAGGCTATCTCGGGCCTTGTAAAAGAAAGATAGTGTAAACTTTCGATGGTACTTCGATACAACTTCTGATTATCAAAGACTGTCGACAGAGCCATTGCTTGAGATGACGCAGTAGCAATAGGCGTAGAGAGTTGTTTTGCATCTTGCATTTGCACGCGTTGTAACAAATCTGTTATGTACTTCGCTTGAGATAGAAACAGTTTCCCATTTTTCCAAGTAGCCTGTATACCCAAGAAATAATGAAGAGGCCCCAAATTCTTTAATGAAAACTTGTGTTGAAGCTGCTGTTCGACCAACTGAGCCAAGCAAGTATCATTTCCTGTCAATAAAAGATCATCCACATATGTGAGACAATACAATACCGATG
>CANYBF012458888.1:0-10388 GCA_948192965.1 Dalechampia spathulata | reverse complement strand
AGTACTTGAGGATGCTTCAGCAAGTCTTGATCAATAATGCTTTTCTGCATGCTGCTGTGCAATTTTGGGATCCAGTGACCCATGTTTTTCAGTTTGGACACGTTGAGCTGTGCCCAATGTATAAGGAGTTTACTGCTATCCTCAGAGTTTCTTGTAATATGACGGTGATGCTGACAGTGCCAGTGCCTATTAGAGAGGCATTCCCACACCTGATTAGGGCTTTTGATATTAGCCCGATTGAGACGAGGTCGCTTTTGACTATAGATGGCCATGTAGATCTTGCTACTATTTTCCAACTATGTGGCCAAAAGTCTGTAGGCACTTTATCGTGGTTGAGAATAGCAGGATTTGGATTGTTGTCATAATTTCTATTTATCAATTTGTCCAGTCATAGAGATTTGCTAATTGAGCCTGTGGTGGACCAAATTATGCAAGGCCGGACTCCTATTCCTATGATCATTACAGAGACAATCCTTGGGTTGGATAAAGTGAAGCGAGGACAGTTTTAGCACTTCAATGGTAGTTTGCTTCTGTTGCAGGTAATGATTCTAAGCTACCTTCACAGGTTTTTAACTTAGAAAAGTTATGTTTTACCTTAATTTTTGTATGAGTCACCTTTTGCAAGGTTTTCAGCTCATCGGGTTATTGTTCTTGCTTTGGACCCTAATTTTTACCTGAACTACCCCCTTAGGTTTTCAGCTCAGCGGGTCACTCTAATTTTTGCCTGAGTAGCCTTTTACAAGGTTTTCAACTCAGTGAGCTTTTATTATTTTTATTTTGTTACATATCTGGCTTCAAGAGAAGCTTGGGATCTTGGCGCCACCAGCAGGGGACCTATAGAGATATCTCCCTTATAGCCACATGCGGAAAGGTTATACCTTTAGTGAGGTAAAGACAATGACATTCCAAGGCTAGATTGAGTGGATGGGGACCCAACCTGAGAGTGAGATCAGGTGGAGCTGTCCTTGGTGGTGCATACAACATGTGACTGTAATGACCTATATAGATTGTATCCCACTATCGGGATTCAGACGTTGCACACACTACAGTCCTGCTAGGATCTGTGGTCAATATGGCCATCGGCAGACTATACCTCGACTGACAGAGTTTAAGGGAGGAAGGCTGGTGCCTCGTTTTATGGAGCATGTGGAGAGGACGTGGCCTCATCACCAGATAGTGCTGGTGGAGATTCCTAGAGCTAGACCTGCCACAGATGATGAGTACAAGCTGTGGGTGTTGCGCTACGCCTGAATCCTGTACTACGAGAGATTATTAGATAATAAATAAAGGATGATAATGCTTTGTGTTTGATATTTGTATTACTTATGGCTAAGTTTATAAACATGTGTTCCATTTGCATTAATGAGATTAAAACATTTGCAAGAAAAATGCTAAATTGAACACAGAAGTTCTGGATGTGCATCAGACTTAACCCTTGTTATTGACCAGCCTCGTGTGAGATTTTTTGATCAACTATTTTAACACTCTCCTTTTACCTTTAAGAGCCTTAATTTTGCATGAGTTGTCTAAGCGGATTTTCAACTCATTGAGCAAATACTTTTCTTTTGCCTTAACTTTTGCGTGAAATGCCTATGCAGGTTTTTAGCTTACCAGGCTTTTATTTTTATTTCACCTTTTCTTTTGCCCTTTGCTCTAGACAAAATACTTCTTTAGCCAATCAAGGTTGATGAGTTCTGAAAATTCATTACCTTCCAAATCCAAGATGTGAACAGTGCCTTTGGAGAGGATCTTTTTAATCAGGAATGGGCCTTCCCAGTTAGGTCTAAATTTTCCATGAGGGTCGTGAATAGCTAGTCTGACTTGCTTCAGAACTAAATCACCTTTCTGTATGGCCACAGGCTTGACTTTTCTATTGAATGCATTCACCATGTGCTTCTTGTAAAGTTGCAGGTGATAGAGGGCCTTCAGCCGCTTCTCATCAATAGTAACTAACTGTTCATACCTGGCCCTTTTCCACTCAGCTTCTGGCAACTGAGATTCCAGAATGGTACGAAGTGATTTCAGCTCCACTTCGATAGGCAATACAGCTTCTGTCCCATAAACAAGAGAGTAGGGAGTGACACCTGTAGGACTCCTTATAGTGGTTATGTAACCCCATAAAGCAAATGGTAACTGCTCATGCCAGTCCCTGTAAGTTCTCATTATCTTGGCCAAGATCTGCTTGATTGTCTTGTTAACTACTTCGACTACCCTATTAGCTTGAGGGTGGTAAAGAGAAGATCGATGGTGCTCGATCCCATACTTTTCCAGCAAGTCAGCAACTTGGCCCTGGAAATGCACTCCATTATCTGACACCAAGTGATACGGTACCCCATATCAGCATATGATATTTTTCTTTATAAACTTGACAACCTGCTTTGCCCCCAGTTTACTATAGGATTCAGCTTCTACCCACCTAGAGAAATAGTCAACAACCACTAGTATGTACCAATGTCCGTTGGATGCGTTAGGATGAATCTCACCCATGATGTCAATTCCCCAAACTGAAAATGGCCACGGTGTTGTCAATTTCTACAATTTGACTGGTGGTAGGTGACTCAGATCTCCATGAATCTAGCATTCATGGCATCTTCGCACAAACTATATGCAGTCTATCTCCATGGTGAGCCAGAAATATCCTTGGCATAGGATTTTCCTGTAAAGTGCAAATCCGTTCATGTATGGTCTGCATACACCAGCGTGTACCATTTTCATGACTGATTCAATCTCCTTCCCCGATATGCACCAAAGTTGTAGACCATCTACCATTCTTCTATAGAGAACACCCTCATGCCAGGTAAAGTTGGCTGCTAGCCTGCATAGAGCTAGCTTATTGGTTCTGTTGGTTTCTTCTGGATAAGTAATAGTCTTCAGAAAGTTCATGATATCTGCATACCATGGGATTTCATCTGGCTGGTTTAATGCCATAACCCATTCTTCCTCATAACAAGGAATCCTCGACTGCTAGATGAATACAAGTTGAATTTGACTCTGCGATCATTCACAAATTGAAGCCAGCGTGGCCAAGGCATCGGCCATCTGATTTTCTTCACGCGACATATGAATAAACTAGCAAGAGCTAAAGTTGCAAACCATGAGCTTCATGTATTTAGCATAGGGCTTGAGCCTTTCCTCTTTGACTTCCCATTTTACTGTGGATTGGTGAATAATAAGCATCGAATCAACAAATATCTACACATCCTAGGCACCAATCATTAGCAATGCTTTTAGCCTGAATAGACATGCTTTGTATTCAGCCATGTTGTTGGTGACTGGAAAGCTTAGCCGTTTAGAAAGCATAATGAGTTCACCTTCAGGAGTGATTAGCACAACTCCTATACCTGCACCTCTTCTGTTGACTACACCATCAAAGTGTCCTTTGATCACCTTAGTTATGATGTATTGCACATCAAACTCTGATAACAGGATCAGCCACCTGGAGAGTTTCCTTACCAGCAAAGGAGTTGCATACAAGTACTTCATAGGGTTAACCTTAGAGATTGCCTGAACTTGGTATGACTAGAAGTAGTGTCTGAGTTTCTTGGTGACCCAGACCATAGCCATGCATATCTTCTCAACAGTGCTATATTTGCATTCAGTTGGTAGCAGCTTCTTACTTAGGTAGTCGACTCCAGCTTCGTTCTCCTGAGCCATCATAGTGCCTACTAATTCCTCTTTTAAGGCTAGATAGAGTAGTAATGGTTTCCCCAATCGAGATGGTTGCAACATCGATGGGTTAGAGAGGTAATGTTTCACCCTCTCAAATGCAAACTGGCAGTTCTCATCCTAAACCATAGGCTGGTTCTTCCTCAAAAGCTTGAATATAGGCTTACACATGATGGTAAGCTTAGTGATGAATCTACTGATGTATTGGAGCTGTCCCAAGAATCCCTTAACTTTGATCTCAATTCTGAGAATAGGCATCTTAATTATCGATTTTGCCTTATTAGGATCCACTTTGATACCCCTCTGACTGACAATGTGACCCAGCAGCTTACCGGATGTCACCCCGAATGTGCATTTCTTCGGGTTCAACCTGAGTCCATATTTCTCAATGTGTATGAGAAACCTGTCAAGAGCTACTGGATGCTCTTCTCTGGTGGGAGACTTTACCATCATGTCATCCACATAGACTTCAACCTCTTTGTGGATTAAATCATGCAACAAGGTTGTTGCAACTTACTGGTAGGTAGTACCTACATTCTTCAAGCTAAAGGGCATGACTTTGTAACAGTAGGTCCCCCATTCTATGATGAAAGCTGTCTTCACCTTGTTTGTAATTACCATTAGGATCTGGTTGTACCCAAAGAATCCATCAGTGAAGGAATACATAGTGCTAGCGGTTATACTATCGATTAGCACATTGATATCAGGCAAAGGAAAGTCATCCTTCGGATATGCTTTGTTTAGATCCCTATAGTTTACACAGACTCTGACCCTGCCGTCTTTCTTAGGAACCAGAACCACATTGGCTAACCATTCCTGATAGTCAACCACTTCAAGGAATTTAGCATCTAATTGCTTCTGGACATCTTCCTTCACCTTCTGTGCTCATTCTGGTTAGAGGCATCATAGTTTCTACTTAAATAGCTTAAACTCTAGTTTGGTTAGAATTCTGTGCTGCATAATGGATCTGTCGACACCCGACATGTCTTCATAGCCTAGAGCAAAGGCTTTTATATGCTTTTTTAATGCATTAATTATTTTTATTCTCTCTTCAAAGGTCAAGTATGATGCAATCTAGAGTAGACATGGCTTGTCATCTATGTTAATGTTAACATTTTTGATGCATGATGCGTTAATGTTAAAAATGCTCATGTAATGCTCATGTTCATGCACAATACCATCAGAATACACATCACAAACATAAGCAAAGCTATTCGTCATTGCATTATACTTATTTGGAATTACATCATCATTAAATAAAATGGAAATAGGGACATCAGCATCCTCATACAGTAATTCCTCAAAAGTACTATCCACCAGCATGGCTATGTCTTCATAGATCTTTGGTAGCAGCAGGTCTTCCATGTCTAAGCTCTGCAACTTAGCTCCTAGTGCAGTGACTATAGAGATTTTTGGCTCTAGACGATCGGTGGTGAGATTAGTAACATCACCAAAGATCTGAAAAGCATCATTAGGGCTGATGATGAAGGAAGCAGCAGTGGATTTCTTGGCTACCATCAAGGCTGACAGGTCATAAACATCACCAAAGATGGTGAACTACTGATAAAAGAAATCATCCGAGTTAGGCAACTCAGGAGCATGATCATGTTGTGTCTCCCTTTGAATAAAGAGAACCATCTCACACTCTTCTAATTTGTCCAAAGTGTAAAGATTAAATCCAATGCAATATCTTTCTTCCCACATGGTTGTAGGAATATCAAACTCTACTGGGCCTTGCTGGTACCGGCCTAAACCCCTACCAGGCATAAAGTTCATCAGTTGCATCATCTTCTCCATAGTGGGACTCAGTTGGTACGAGTATGATTCAGGTTCTTTAATGGTGGTGATCTAAAAACCAGTTATAAGAGGGACATCTTCCCTGATGCAGGCTAGAGCAACCTTATCATCAGCAGCAATAGTAACCACACCTTTGTTGTGTAGGAACTTGATTTTCTACTGTAAAGTGGATGGCACACCTCCAGGGGATGGAACCACAGATGGCCCAAGAGCAGTGCAAATGACACTGGAATGTCCAGGATTGTGAACTCCACCACTGATTCGATCTACCCAACAATGATAAGAGCAATGAAGGTACCAGTAACCTCCCGTTTAGACTCATCATCTGCCCTGATGATAGTCTTGCATGGCTTCAAGTTTGAAAGCTGAACCCCTAACATAGGCAGCACCTTGAGAGGACAGACGTTGATGCTTGAACCACCATCCACCATGACATAGGGGGTGGAGAAGTTCATGATATTCACCCTGATGAAGAGTGCTTTGTTATGGCGGATACCCTCGACTGGTAGATCCGCGTCAGAGAAGGTGATCATGCTGAATGGTAACTCCCAGTTTACCAACTAACTCTTTATGCTGTAGGTAGAGGCAGATGGAGAGATTCTCATGTTAGAGAGTGCTTTGATGACAGCCCATCGATGTTGCTGGGAGGATAGCACCAAGTCCTAAATGCTGATGTTAACTTGTGTCTTCTTACTTGATAACAACATTATCAGGCTAAGCAACCTAATTAGCTAGTTGTGGAGCTAGAACATTACTTGGACCACCCTCATCCCTAGTGGGTCTAGCCTCAGTCGGCTTGTTGGGAGCTTCTGGCTTCTTCTTGAGTTTGGGAGGAGTGAATACCTTATCGCTGTGAGTCATATTGCAAACTCGAGAGGATATCTTGTTAGCACCTAACCCTTTCTACTGCTTCGATAGTTTTGGTGTTGGCTTAGCTACCTTGGGGGGTCTCGGCCAACTTACCCTTCTTTAAAGCCTGATCCTGTGATGATTCAGACTTAGTGGAATCCCAAGGAGCTGATGACTCATCATCTGAGCTTTCGTACCATATATTAATGGCACCAATATCAAATCCACCACCAGGGTGAAAGGTAATAGCAGGTAGTCAAGCAATCTCCTCACTGTCGAGGGGAGAAAAGGAGTTAAGAACTAGGGATTCTGGCAACCTTGATTAAAGCATGTTGGTGCAGTTAGCTTTGTGGTAATTAGGCAATGGGTTTGTTTTGATTGATGGCTTGGATTTTTCAAGGTCTTCGATCTCACCAGAGTTAATAAGATTCTAAATGACCAGTCTAAGGGAGCGATAGTCATCAGTGTTATGGCCATGATGTTGGTGATAGTGGCAGTAAGTTTTGGTGTCCATCAAGGCTGGGGGTGGTGTTTTGAAGTTTGGCTCGAGTGGTTTGATGAGTTTGGCTTTAAGAAGATGCCCAAAAACCTTGGAAAGTGGCATTCCAAGATTCAAGAACTTCTGGGATGGGGTAGTATTTTGGAGTATGGGATTTGGCGTTTGTAGGGCGTTGATGTAGTGTGACTTCTATTGCATCTGAGTGTATGTGGTTGTTTTAGGCTTCTAGAAGGAAGGCTCTTTTTTCTTCCCCTCAGTCTGCTCTATCCGTTGGCTAACAGAGTAGATCTCCTCGAAGGTATGGAAAGTCTAGTACTTTAGCTTATCCTAGTAGAGTGACAGTGACCCCATAATAAGCTTATTAATCATGTCAGATTCAGATGGCTTCTGTCTGACCAGTGTAGCTTTATCCATCTAGCGACTGAAATAATCCATGAAAGATTCATTGGTTTTCTGCTTAACCATTTTTAAATCCATTAGGGTTACATCAAATTGGGACTTGAACTCATATTATTTATAGAATGTAGTATAGAGAGGCTTCCACTCTATCGTGGTCACCTTGTTGAGACTGTGATACCAGGCTAGCGCTGGTCCCTCTAGTGAGATGAAGAACAATCAGACTATCTGATCATCCGACAAGTCTATAGTGCTCATCATCATGGTATAGGTCTTTAAATGGTTCTTCAGGTCCCCAACTCTGTTATACTTGGGAACATCTGGGAGCTTGAACTTGGTAGGAAGTCCCTTGATAGCTCGGATCGAGAACTCATCAAAGTCCATATCAGACCCCATGCCTTTGGTCTTCATGATGGTTTGCAGTTGTTCTATCTTCTGCTCTAAGACAGTGGTCTCAAACTTTTAAACATCTTGCATATGGAGTGAGACATCATCATTAGTGTCATACAGATTGATGCCTTTCCCCTTCTCCTTTATCGGAGCTGGTGGGGTGATGAATTCTACAGGACTAAGAGCCTCCCAGATCTATTATTGTAGGAGAGTCTTGAAGTCATCATTCAGGAGCTTGGCTACTGACTGGTCAATGAGTTTCTAAACTGTAGCAAGTGTGGCCTCATCTAGCATCAAGGAAACAAGGTCAGAGGATTACATAACATTCCTGGCGTGCTGAGAATCTGACATGATTTTATACATTACAGAAAGAGTTAGCATGGATGCATGAGTATGCACATGCAGTTGTATATGGTACACGTGATATGACACGTAGGATGTATGTATGACCTATGCTAGGAAATAATGCGATGTCATGGCTGCAACAAAGCGAGTTAGCATGCATATGCATGGGTGCACGTGATGTGTCATGTAGGATGTATGCGTGTCCTATGCTAGGAAACATCCAGTATTATGGCTGCAAAAGGAAATCTATTAGAAGATTGCATGAGTATGCATATGTGCATGTTTGGATAGAAAACATGAAAATGATTAGCAAAAACGTAGCATGCAGCAGTGCTCCCTGCCACCCTTATAGCCCCATAATAATTGGTCAATTCAAGTTCTCCTTTCCTAGGTGGGATACTAGCCTGGAGTTACATTGGGAACTCGAGGCACAATTCTCTCAATAAGGAAAGCAAAAGGGTTAATCGTTGCCTGATCATATAAGGGATTATGGCGAAAACCCAACAGCATTTTGGCCTAGCTATATTGCTATGATAAGTGAATGCTTATGGAATTGGCATGAGGTTGTGCAACCAAACGGAATCATGAAAGGATTACGACTCTTAGTAGAGCAATACGGGCATGATCATATTGTTATGATAATAGTATGCTTATGGAATAAGCATGAGGTTGTCTAACCCTACGGAATCATGAAAGAATTTCAACTCTTAGCAGAGCAATACGGGCATGATCATATTGTTATGATAAGAGTACACCTGTAGAATAGGCGTGAGGTTGTGCAACCATACGGAATCATGAAAGGATTCGAACTCTTAGTAGAGCAATACGGGCATGATTATATTGTTACTACATAGGCTTTAGTCCAGTTTTAAGAACAGGCTAAGGTCTCCCATCACATTATCCACAACCTATCCAACCAAATGGAATCATTGATATAGGACTATACCTCACGTCTATCCGTCAGGAATCATCGACGGTTATCAGTACAATGCAGCAAGTGGTGAAGGCAAATTTGCTTTCCCGAGGAGTCGAATGGAGTCCAAGGTACTCACTCACCCACAATCACCTGTTTGACACAGGACCAGGGTGGTATGTGCAGACACAGACTGGTGTTGTGATGCATACAATTAATCCAACTATGATGGGAAAATTAATATGGAAACTCTTATATGCCACCATTCTTTCACCATGATGTCCCCAGTGGAGTCACCATTATGAGCATCGGTTTCTACCGGAGCCCAAAGCGAGGCTTGCGATGCTCACGGACCGAGGACCGCACTTGGAGCGAAAGCGTAGTCTTCCCGAGGGGCTACCTCGAGGAATGATATGGACTCAAAAGAGTCACAAGGGAGTCACCACCGAATGGTTCCGAATTGGTCCAACCGAACCATAGTATGAGTGCTAGTTAAACCCTTCAGAATTAGGTTCGGGTGGTGGAGATCTATTTCTATGAGTTTCCAAAATTGATTTTACCATTATAGTTGGAGTTAATTGTCCTAAGCAAGCAAGCATACGAGTGTATATGTAAACACATAGCGTGACATGTGATTTGGCGTTACACAGTTGCACGTAGAATGGCATATAATGCTATATGGCATTTGGATGGCATGGTATATGCATGACATGTGTCGTGATGACATAGTAAGATGACATATCATATGTATGACATGATATAATAATAATATCATAATAACATGGTATATATATGACATGGCATATGCATGATATGTGGAGTGGATAACATGGCATATGCATGACATGTGAAGCGGATGACATACCATATGCATGATATGACATAACAATATGTGTATGATGGCATGGCATATGCATGACATGGCATGGTCATGCGTATGTGATTTGGTATTCAACATGATATATGTTGTGGCATATGATATGGCATGTGACATGGCATGGCAAGTTGCGCGTATTGGATGGTTGGCGTATTTAAGTTGTATTGGCATATAAGATTGTCACATCCTGAATTTAGTGGTTCATTGTGCATTCATTAATTGATGTTATGTTATGTTTTTATATGTTATTGGTGTGAAAATGATATGAAATTATGATTATGTTGATAAGTATATGATATGAATTGAGTTTAAAGCTTAAAAGAGGAAATTGAAAATTTTGCCGAAACCACTGAAATGGACCCTAATTAGCACTAAAATGATGATTTCTATGTTAAAAACATGGAATTTGATAAAATGGTTTTGACCATAATGCTTGTATTAAGTTAAATTAGATATATGTAAATTTTGAAAATTTTGAATTAAAAATTAATTATGATGTCATAATTAGGTAGTGATGATGTAAGTGAGTGAAATTAATGATAATTTTTATTGGAAAATGAAAAATGATGAAGTAATGATGAATTATTATAATTAGATAATAAAATATAAATATTAGAAAAGGTAAAAGTATTAATTTTAAATTATGATGACATTAT
>CANYBF012458083.1:0-14745 GCA_948192965.1 Dalechampia spathulata | reverse complement strand
CTTTAAACTAACATATAAAGTACATATACTAAAGGATCACTCATTTCAGCATATGTGCACAATTAATACCTATCACACATATACAAGTAAATAACATATTCATTTAAATGAATAAAAGCATTCATCATAAAAATATTCTTTCTATTAGCCCTTCTTGCATATTCAACTTTATAAAATATCTTTTCATCTATTATAATGCACTTTTCATTATAATCATCATGCTATCACATTCGTGCATCATATTCAATTCATGCATTTCATGCATCCTTCAATCATTCATTGTAACATATTTATAAAACTAATGCATATAGGAGTGTTGTATAAATCAGGATGTGACAATAAATACCTTATGAAACTCAAAATTAAATATGTTTCATACTCAAAAATATTTTCATTAAAAGTAAAGATCTTTAATATAATTTCCATGTTTCGAACTCGTAAAGTTTTTCAAAACATAAATTTAACCATAGTAAGCTCATAATGGAAATTAACCATCTAAATTCACATGTATAAATTATTTTTTAAAAACTTACTTATTTATACTCACTTACCTTATAAATATTAACAACTATATTTTAAAGTATAAGCACATGAATTTTCAAATTGAATAGACACAAGAAAACATATAATCAAAAGTGTTTAATTAGATTATTCAAATTATTTTTCAAATAGCTTCATTTGAATATTCACTCTTTATATTTTATAGGATATTTGTATTGGATTTGGAGTGAGAGTTTCATACAAAACTTTGTTATCTTTTGAGAGGATTATAAACATCCAATATTTGCTTGTAGGAATGTTACACCTGCTTGATGAAACAAGCTCTTGAAAACAATTAATGAATATCATATTAATTAAAACACATTAATCACACTACAAAGGATAACGGTTTTTTTCAAAATCGATAAAATATAATTTCTTTATATATCAAATCATTACTTATGATACCTTATCCACAAAGAGCATTACTTATTTAATTGCACTTAGACATAATGTAAATATACACTTATATCACTATAACAAGCCATAAGTGTATTATACCTTCAAATATATCATTTCCAATACATAATTGTATATTCCACTAACTATTGGCCACTTATATTGATTACAAACTATTACAAGCATACATGTACACAAACCAAAGATATTATATTACTATCTTTTATTATCTATATTCATGTATAGTAACATGAAAAATATAAAACTTATTGGAGTTGCATTAAGTATTGTGCTTCGAATTGCAAAATGACACTGGTTGATGATTAATTAGTCTCTCATTTTATGTACTATTGTTATACTTAATGTTTATGAAATGATGAACATTAAGTATAACAATAGTACATAAAACTATAGCAATAATAATTAATTAAAATGTTTACATATATATTGTAAATAATAAGAATTCATAGTGATCTTACAACATATATTTCCTTGCTTAATTAGCAAAACATATCATTTTTATATGAACATATATGTAATGTTCTTAACATTTCATTTTATCTCAATTTGACTCTTCTTATAGCCCTTTATTTGATTTCTATATCAATACTTATTCTCAAACTACAATTATGCTAAGTATATGGTATGAATGATATGTCAATATTTTCTATTAATTCATTCATGTCATTCATACCCCATCAAATATCATAACTCATCAAGGAGAGATAAATGTAAACAACCTCATAAATAAATACAACATCATCAGGGAAGAATCCTGAAAACAAATATTTCCTTATTAAGGAAGATCCTTAAGAATAAATATTACCTTGGTAAGAAAGAACCTCATAAATAAATATTCTTTCAATGTGGAAGAACCTCAGAAATAAATATTACCTTATCAAGGAAGAACCTTGAAAATAAATATCACTTCATTATGGAAGAACCTCAAAAATAAATACTACCTTATCGAGGAAGAACCTCAAAAATAAATATTGCTTCATCAAGGAAGAATCTCAAAAATAAATATTACCTCATGGAAGAAGGATAATATCAACTAACCTGAAAAAGCAATCATTTCATCAAGGATAAATAGGATTAACCAGTTTCATAAGATAAATATAATCTTATTGTATATAGTGTACATTTTGATAGGAATTCATTTTCAACTTATCATTGAGAAATGACGATATTGCCTACCTCTTAAATCCTATCAACATCATCATTTACTCATGTGTATATGCATTTATACATGTAAATAATCAATATTAGTAGCATGATATATGTTTATTTTATACATTACTTTCCTGTATCTAGTAAGCATTCTCATAATCATAAATAACTATTATGCTATATTTTCTCATTCTTATGTCAATAACATTGCATTTATAAGTAAACTCATCAAAATAATTGACAATAACAATCAAATATTTAACTAGTAATTTTATCATGTCATATTTGCTTTCATACAAGTTTTTTGTTTCAGTCAATCTCAATTCATAATTTAATAATTATTAGGCACCCATTGATCTGTATTTCTTACTTTATTGATTTCATTATAATTGCATTTGTATAATCAATAATTTATAAACATAAACTATTTTTTTACTTGTCTCTATCTCTTTATCAACGAAGGGTAACAATCTCTTTATCCTCTATTCTTATTCATTGATGACATTATCCTTCAATTTTATCTGATCTTCTTGTTGTCTATTATTAAATTTATATACACATTATTTATAAGTTTATGTTATGACCTTATTGACCCTAAATTTTCACCCACACATGTACATTTTTCAATTTTCTTCGATATGGCTTAATGTAGTTATTCATTTTCAAATTTGATTTGCATACATGTTATTTATGATGTCATAAACTATTTGGTCATATGATACATCTTGTTTTTGGCTCATGCAAATCGATGCATGAAGTTTACCGTTTTATGCACATATGTTGTGAACTTGCTCTTTTCTTGATACAACTTGACATAGGTTCCCGTTATCGAAACCAAGTTACACACACATATTTCATAGCCTTATGAATCATTTGGATATGTGACACATCTAATTTACAGCTCCTGCAAGCCAGCACATGAAGTGATTTTTCAACTTCATGTGTCATATGTAGCACTTCATGCGATGCATAAAGTTCAAAAATGTACATTTTTCCATATTACTAACATGTGATAGACTTTTACCTTTTAGATCTTATATATATCCTTCAGGTATTACATTTTGGGGGCCCTCTAACAAATTTTTAAGGTAAAACCTTGTCAAAATTACTCCATAAGTAATCATACTTAATTAAGCTCTTCATTAGGTAATTAGTGATTAATTAATCAATCTTAAACCTTAATTCATCTAACATTATTAGGCTTCCTATTTTCTCTTTTCTCATGTGATTTTCTCTTTATGATGAGTTTTTGATTAAGATTTAGTCCATTTCTAAATGCCACAATAACATTTAAGACTTTCTAATAGTCTAAATGATCCGTGACAGACGAATAATTTGTTTACATTTATTATTTTTAAAGGAAAACATGATTTCTTCTTTGGATGAGTACTTCATACGATGCATGTAATGCTTTATGCGTTGCATATAGTCCATTTTTTACTATATTTGTTGCATGAACCATCTATATGTGATGCATATAATGTTTTGAATTTGATAAAATTCGTATGTTCAATCATTTTTGCTTTATTTTTTAATTTATTTGAAATTTTTAGTAGCATTTATGATCTCACAGTGATCCTAATGGTCTGGATTCATCATAAATCACTTACATTTTATCAATTTAGCTTTAAAATTGATTAATCAAGTTAAATGTTATTGTTGATTTGATTTGATTTAGTTGTAATTGATATGATTAAGATTAAATTGGATGATGATTCATGCTCTAATTGATGTTTAATGATGTTAGAGTCTTCCAATTTTAATTTACATAATCAATTTAATTGATTTTGTTATTAAATCAATTAATTTGCTTGTTCTCTCAATTAAATGTCTTTTTTAATTGCAATTTTGATTTTAATGATGCTATTAGGCTTAATTAGATGTTGATTTATTTTTTAGTGATGCCACATATGATCTTAGAATCTTTCAATTATGTCTTTGATCGATTTTGCCTAAAATTGATTATTTTGACATTTTTCACGATCCCACTTGTGTTAATTCCTGCTTTTCATTAATGTTACCAACACATTCTAAGGGTTTTGATCCTTGATTCATGCTTTCATATGACATTAGATTGATCAATTGTATCCCAACCTTCCTTTTATTATCTAACATTATTTGTTAACTTTACTTGTTCATGCATTTTATGTTTGTGCATTTTTGGTTCATACTGCTCAGAGCCATATCTTCTCGAGTAAAGGAGTTATTACTTAACGACTCGTATTTTGTATTATGAAGCCTCCTTTTGTAATAGAATATGCTTATTTCCCTTTTTACATATATGGTTAGCATTATTCATCGTGTGTCTCCTATCTCTCTCGATCTCTTTCTGTGAGCTATTATCTTTTATTCATACCACTTTACTCATTTATTTTATATTTGCTATGATGAATGCCTTAACATGTCATGATGTCATGCCATATTTACTATGATTTCCATGTCATAATGCCATACCATATTTTTCATGATTATCATATCATGATGTCATGTCATATTTATCACGATTGCTATGTCATCTCATATGTCATGCCTATACTTTACCATATCATATTTTACCCTACTTTATTTACCATGATCCTTATTGATATGCTACATCATGTTGTATGCTTTATTCATGCTTATGAATGTTTGCCTACTTAGGATAATTAACTTGACAAAAATGGTAAAATTGTACTTGAAACTTTGAGAAAATAGATCTTCAATACCTGAACCCATCTCTGAATGGTTTGACTTAGCACTCATGTTATGGGTCAATTGAACCAAATCCGGAACCATCAGATGGTGACTCCATCATATAACCCTTTTAGTTTCATTTTATTCCTCAAGGTATCCCCTCAAGAAGATCACACGTTCGCTCCAAGCAGGCCCCCAGTGCTATTTGTTGCAAGCCTTGCTCTAGATCATGGTGAAAGCCCCGCTCACAACCTATATTGATTCATAAGATGAGATAATTACCATATAATCTCTATTCTTGATAGTGGTACATTTAAAATTATATCATGTGCTCGGCTATTAAATTTTTACCATCATGATAAGTTTATATATTAGTTGAATATTTATCAATCATAAGACTTTACTAAGCATTTTCTTTAACATATCTTATTACAATTATATAGTCATAAACATGTCTTTATCAATAGGAATGAATAAATTTTAAGTAATTATTTTCTATGATTGAAAGCTATTAAGTTATTTAGTTTCCTTTTTTTAAGATTTTGATGTTTATAAACATTATCACTTGAATTTTTCCATATTATTGTTCTAATAACTAGTGGTACAATCATACCACCTTTTGGTATGACCATACCACCCTTATGAAAATACTTTCAAGAATTATTGGTTTATGTCTTAAGTTCTAATAAATACTTATATACAATACCACTTGGCTCATATGATCATACCATATGATACTGCCCATTTAATCATGTCTAGTTATCTTTTCTAATAGCCATTTGTATGATCATACTACTTGGTTGTACGATTATACATAACTTGCAAACCTATTTTCTACTTTATTTTAAATGATATGTAAACGATTTTAATTGCATTTATTACATGAGTAAAGAATCTCTATTTAAAAAGATAAAGGTATTTATTACTTAGAATTTCTTCTACTAAGTACATAACTTATAGACCTATTTTTCTACTTTGTTTTAAAATGATATGTAACAATTCTAATTGCATTTATTACATGAGTAACAAATCTCTATAAAAAAGATAAGGGTATTTATTGCTTAAAGTTGCTTCTACCAAGTAACTTGACTTTTTCTATTGAATTAACATTTTTCTCTCTTATTATTGATAATCTTAAGCTCTCTTGTATTGTTATCTTTATTACTCTAAATATTGGATTGGTGTGAGCAATCAATTGGGATTATTATTGTATATTGAGAGATTATTTATGAACTTAATTTTGATTATAAAGGTTTGAGTGTAAGCCTTGAAAATATTAGAATTTTGATTCTTGATTAATAAATCAATGTATGTATTTTGAAATGAATAATAGAAACCTAGATGATTGCTTAGGTAAGTGAACATAGGTAAAATTTCTGCTAAATCATTATAAATCGATGTTATCATTTCTTAGATTTCAAAACCTTTATACTAACCAAATTAGTGTGCCCTCATTTTACATTTGTGTATTATGAATAATTATCTTGACTTTAATCAACTTAATATTTTACTCTTACAATATATGTTTCTTGTCCACACCTCAATTATTCTTTAGCCAGGATATCATTTGCATGTATCTTATGGCCTTTAGTAAACATACATAAACAATCTCATTATAACTCATTTAATCATTTTCCCTCTATGAAAATTCTGTAGATTACATAACCCATTAATGATGATTCATACACAGCTCAAGTAATTAACTATGGCTATACTAAATTCAACATATTACAATTATTAGTCAAGTTATATTCTTAGGTGTTAGCTCATTAAACCAAGCATGGATTACTCTCAAATCATGTCCTCTATTTAGTTAACAAGTTTAAAGAATTTCCACATGGATATTGGCGTAACACACCAACTAGTATATTTATAAGTTCCTTTTACTCAGTTCAACACTATAATTCTTTTTACAATTACCTTGATTTGTACTATTTATTCCCTAATTTACCAACATTCTTTCTTCCTTTACTCATTTAGTAGTCACACATACAAAGTATATCATAAAAATGCATACATATTATATTAAGTACGTAGTCAGATTCGTAAGAAAGGTTATAACCCCTTAGTTTATGCATGTAATTTCTAGCAACTTTGCTAGATATTTATCAGCTCAATTCATGACACTAAATACAAATAATCCTATAAATAAGAATTCTTATTCAGCCACATATTGGACATAACTTGAGGCAACATGAATTCCTCTATTATTGTACATGTAGGTGCATCTTTGCTTCATTAATAACTTATAATGCATTATTTACTTGTTACTAACTCATTCTTTGATAAGTAGAATTCATACAACACTTAATCTATTTCACATCTCACACATCTAATAGTTTACATCCCTCAAACATGCATAAAAGCAAGCATTGCTTCATAACCGTGAATACATTTTTTATCATTTACATGCCCAAACACACTTGCACAAGCTTCACACATACATACATAATCATATAATTAAATCAAGTGTCAGGCTTGACAATACCTTTATTTCTTGGAAGTCAAACTCTTCTTAAAAGGAAAGTTAACTTTTTCTTGTTCTAGAGTTTATTTTCGTGACTTCTAGGGCTGGTTCTTAAGGTCCTTTAGCTATCTCTAAGTTATAAAATTTTTTAGTGCCTTCTAGCCATAATTATCATCCATTAGCAATAAGATTGGTCTTTGATTGGCTTTAATTAAAAGTCTTTCATAACCTTCATTCTTTTCTCATGATTCACTTGTCCATCACCTCAAAATTCATAAAAGGATTATATTAACTAGAAGAGAATTATGTTTATTAATAAAATATCTTACACAATTTATAATTAAATGCAAACTCCACTCGCCCACAATACTCTTATTGTGTACCATTTGTATTGAGTTATCCCTCTATATATTATTTAGTCTACATTTAAATTTTCACATTCAAACTTCTTCAACTTCAAATGTTATATTTTCATTCCACATAACAACTCATTGATATTATTCCAATGTAAATCCTAATAAATTTTACTCTACTATAATTTATTTTCTATAACTTAATTATCAATTTAATTTTATTATTATTAACTCATTAAGATACTAATTATTTATAATCTATGTTTAGATTTTTTCAAATAATCATCCATACCAATAAGCAATCATCAAACATGCATAATTTAATTTAAATATAATAATTATTAATAATCATTTAAGCATAATTAAATATCCAAAATTATGGATGTGATAAGAAAAGTGATTCTGAATCACTTGGGATTGGTTGTTAAGTAAGCTTGTTAAACTTGAATAGATTTTAAATTAACCTAGAAAACTTGTTGGATTATAAAGGTTCCAACTTAGCCTTGAAAACTTGTAGTCGAATGTTCTTAGTGGAACCTTAAGTTATTTGATTTTGAGAGAGTGGACATATGCATTAGACCAACTCACTACAAATCCTAATATTTATTTTCTCTTCTCTCTACTCTGCACGGTTATTATCTTACTATATATAATCATATGTGTAAACTGTTTTTCAAAAACTCATTCAATAATCTGTAAAAAAGATATTTTGATGAATATCTTAATTGATTCATTATTTTCTAAGGGGAAAGCTTTCAAAAATTAGTTATTTTATTTTTGCATCACTTTTCTGATTTTTAAATTGATTTACTTGCCATTTTATTTTTCATTATGAGAGCAAACAAGTTGAGCCACTCATGAGCTACTCAAAGTTTGATTTGATAAAAGGTCAGTCAAGCTTATTTAACAAAGTTCCTTTAATAAATGAGTTAAACTCATCATATATAATACTTAACTCATTTCAACTTATAAGTTGACTCAATAAGAAGGTCATGAACTAACTAGTTAATTTAAGTAGAAAAATTTAATTTTAAATATATAATTTACAAATTTATAATCATATAAATGTATAAAAACATTTTTTTAATTTAATTATTAATGTAAAATCATAAATATGTATGAAATATAATACTTTTATTGATAAATTTTTTAAAATAAAAAAGTAATATTTATTTTATAATTTACATTTATTAGGCTTGATTAAACTTATTTAAGCTCGTATATATCAAAAATTTTGGAAAGCTCAGCTCGAGCTTGACTCGATTAGAAATGAGTCAAGCTTGAATAAGGTAAAGCTTAGCTCAAAGTAACTTGTTTCCACCCCTATTTTTCACATTAGTGATATTAACTTGCTAATTTTACTCAACATGAAAAAAATTAATTTTAAAGTTTTAATTCAAATTTAATTGTTTTTGTATTTTTTAAAAGTTAACTTACCTCCTCTTTCTACTGCTTTGAGATTAATAAAATCTACGTACAAAACCATCACACTCCATGAAAATCATCACATTAGAGTTTTGAAAATAAAATCAATTTTTCAAAACTCTTTCATTATTTCTAAATCTTATAAAACTCATACTAAATGTATTAAGTCTAGATAGATGACCGAGGTGTAAAGCATATAGTCTATTACCTAAGGAAGAAGATGTTAGATTTACCAAGTTAACTATAGTTAAATGGAAAAGACTTATTTAACTATCATATGGAAAACTACAAGTTGAAACACTATTTTTAATTCTATCATATTGAAGCAATATCTTATGTTATCCCACTCAAGTACATACTTGAGGCATTGAAGCTAGTAGAAAAATTGGCAAGATGATTGGTTCTATTGACCAAATTTAATGTAAAGTACATGACTACCAAATTAGTAAAGGTATAAATAATGGCAAAGCTTCTAACATTGAACTCGATTTCATATATGAACTATGAGAATTAAAATTTCTAGATGAACATTTAGGGATAATTAAAGTACAAAGTTACAGAATATACTTTGATGGAGATATGAATAGTAAAGGAGTGAGCTTAACTACGATACTTATGACACCTATAAGTGTGATATATCCTTATGAGTATTTATTGGTTTGGTTTGGTTTGAAAATTTTAAATTTAAAAAATATTTGATTTGGTTCAGTTTAAGAAAATTAAAATTTTTGATATAAAAATTAAAATAACTAAAAAATAAGGTAAAAAATTGAATTAAACCACTAAAATTTGATTCGGTTTGTAAATTTTTAAAACTTAAAGAACTTTTGGTTCGGCTCGATTTCATATATTGACAAAAATTTAATTCAATTTGATAACAAAACAGGTAAATAATCACCCTTTAATTTTCACATTTTTCATAGTTAAAATGGTTTATTTATGTATAAAATTTTGCTAAAATAGTTAACTTGGTCTTGTTTTTATATTTTACAAGTAAATTTAGTGAAACAATAAAAAGACAGTTAAAAAGACATTTTACCTCGATTTTTACTAGAAGACAAGAATCAAGTGCTTATGGCCTAAGCTTGCGAGTGCAAGAAATGCAAAATTCCTAGACATCTTGCAATCGAAGGTTTTAAGTTTAAAATTTGTAATTCTATTTGAAATCATAATAGATAAGTGAATAGAATATAAGATTATTATCTCCATTATTATTTATTTATTTTAATTAGCTTTTTTCATTTCTATAAATGGGAGGCTTGTTCCCATTGTAGAGGAGTGCATTTTATGAATTAAAATTGCTTTGTTCTATTTTTCATCAATTAATTTGAGTACTTTTCCTTTCATCTTATTTCTTTATCTTATTTTTATGTTTTTGCCAATAATACAAGGCTAAGCAATTTTTATTTCTAATTGAAAGTAACACAAATAATTCATTATGATTCATATGAGATCAAAATAAACTTAATTTCATTGATATTCACTATTCACTTTAATTCGGTAAATCATAGAATCATTGTAGTTTTTGTAAGTGTGTAAATAAGGCTTATTGCACAAGTCCAATTTTGACATATTATCATATGAGTTATTTCATCTAGAATTATCTCTTAACTTGTTACAGTGGCAATCAAAAAGTTAAGCTTTATTACAGATGTTCAATTTTTCTTTGTGAATTTTAGCAATCTAGTTTGAATATAACGAGCCTTTCTCAGATGTTAACTTGAGTTGGGTTTCTCTAGCTTTTTATGCAGTTGTCAGAAGACTAAGTGCCAATATACCTTTACTATATCTATTGAACAACTAGAGGTAATTGTATAGCTGCTTCTTGATCACCTTAATCCTAAAGAGGATTTGATTCATGTGAAGTTATCTTTAGCATTCTATAACCAACTTAGTGACTTATCATTGAACTATATTTGAATTGATGATCATGTTTTAAAAAATGAATATTTGCTAGCTTTTGGTTGGTAAGTTTTCCATCTTGATATTTTCTAAAATCCAAATTTTGTTATTTCTTTTTCTTTCTAACTTTGAAAATTCTTTTAATTAATTTTTTTGTAAAAAATCAAAGGATCATTTCATCCCTATAGGATTGATCCTTCTTCCACTACTATAAAAATATTTTAATATTTCTACAATTGAGAGTAGGAATAAATTTGATAAATTTAGCACTTGATTAAATTTTGGCACTGTTGCTAGGGATGGTTCACTAACATTCATTGATTCATTATTTATGACTCGATCTCCCGCAGATAACTTAAGCTTTGATACTGAAATTGAGAAGACTATGAAAAGATTCAGGAAAGAGGTGAAAATCAAAAAATTAGCCTTTATGTTGGAGAGCTTGAGTACTTTCAAAGAAATAGCTAGTGAAAATAACACAGATAATGAAAGCATCACTGAAGTTATCATGGTCGTTCATCAGCAGACTCTACGATAAATGGCTATCGTGTTAATTGACCAGACCCCATTGTGTATCACTTATGAAGACTTGATAGTTCCTTTAGAGCTTAAATTTGGACTTATACAGTTGTTACCCACTTTTGGAGGCTTAGAAAATAAAGATCCTGATAAGCATTTAAAGGAATTTTATATTGTTTGCAATGCTATGAAACCTCAAGATGTTAGTTTGGAACAAATGAAATTAAGGGCTTTTCCCTTTTTGCTTGCAGATATAGCAAAAGACTGGTTGTATTACTTATTGTTTGGCATAATTACAATATGGAATGAGATGGCATGATAATTTCTAGATAAATTCTTTCCTATAAAATGAGCTACCCAAATTTAAAGAGAAATTTATGCAATTAAATAGAAGGATATGGAGACCTTGCACTAGTATTGAGATTGCTTTAAAAGATTATGTGCTTTGTGTCCCCAACATGGGATTACCAAGCAAAATTTAATCCAATATTTTTATAAGAGGCTGCTACTAATTGAACAGAAGATTATGGATGCAACAAGTAATGGTATGATTGTCAACAAAACACCACAGGACGCATATGATTTGATAACAATTATGGCATCCAATATGTAATCATTTAGCACAATGCAAGACCCATTGAGGAAGGTTCATGAGGTAAGCACTTCAAACCTTGAAACACAAATCTCACAACTTACTTCTGTAATGCAAGATTTAGCCATAAATTTTAAACTAACAAGGGCATGTAGGATATGTATGAAAAATGATTATCCTATGGATATGTGCCCATCACTCTAAGAGTAAAATGAGGAGTAGGCCAATGCAGTTGGAGGATTCCTTAGTCCACCTCAATGGAAATATGATCCATTCTTGAACACTTATAATTGGAGATATGCAATCATCTAAATCTAAGATACAAAAACCAGCAATCTAATTTCCAACAGCATTAAAACCAGCAAAAACTAAGTATATCTCTTAAAGATATAGCCAAAACTTTAGTGACTAACACTTAGCAAATCCAACAGACTGCTGAAACCATATTTAAGAATTTGGAAAATTAAGTGATATAAATTGTAACATCCTTAGGCTGATTGGAGTCTAAAGGTAAGTTTCCATCATTAGCAGAAGTAAATCCAAAGAAAAATATGAGTGTAGTAACCCTTAGAAGTGGCAAGATATTGCTAGAAGTTCCCAGTAAAAAAACTGACACCTGATGAAGAGAAAGAGCTTGAAATAAAAAATCCAAAGCTGGAAAAAGCTGAAGAAAATGACAAACTAATTCAGGAAAAACCAATAGTAGTTTGGTTACCTTTTCTAAAGAGGCTGGAAAAAATGAAGAAGGAGAAAGAGCAAAGGGATTGATGTAATCAAACAAGTGCTAAGATATGCTAAATTCTTAAAGGATTTATGTAAAAATAAAATCAAGTTAATTGGTTTCCAAAAAATAAGTGTAAATGAAAGTGTTTTGACCGTCATTCAAAGAAAAATGCGCTCAAGTGTAAAGATAAAGGTGTATTTACTATTCCTATCAAAATTGGTGACATTGGTATAAAAAATGCTATGTATAATTTAGGAGCATTAATAAATATTATGCCTTTGTCTATTTATGAATCTTTGAATGTAGGCCCATTAAAAGAAATTGGAGTCATGATAGAGTTGGTAGACCGGTCAATAATTTATCCTATTAAAGTTCTAGAAGATTTTTTAGTACATGTTGATGAATTAATTTTTCCTATAAATTTTTATGTTATGCAGATGGATAGCAAGACATCTTAAAGATCATCCGATCTTTTATTAAGAAGGTCATTCCTAATGATAGCCCAAACTATGATCGACATTCATGAGGGAATGTTAACCATGGAGTTCAATGGGGAGGTTATTAAATTCAACATGTATGACACAATGAAATGCCTTCTCGATGTTTTTAGTGTATGTGTCGCAGATGCCATTGAGCCACTTATTCAATAGATATTTATATCGCACCCTAATTTTGGACCGACTTGACTCAGATCAGTTTCGGGGTGATTTTGGACCATTTTGGGTTGGTCTTGGGCCATTCCAAACTGATTCAGATCATTTCAGACCGTTTTGGGCCAACTCTGGCCCATTTTAGGATGACACGCGTCGCATATGTTTTAATCCTCAATGCATATGTACAAACATACGTGATCGCGTATGTTTTTAGGGTTTACCATATGTGGACATACGCGATCGTGTATGTTTTAGGGTTTAGCATATGTTGACATACACGATCGCGTATGTCTTCGGGGTAGCAAATTTAAAAGCTTAGGAACTCCATTCTGACGGGGTTGGCACTTGGTTAGCACTTTGAGAGGCGGAATTAGGGTTTTCTGATGGCTGAAAAACACTCCTAAACCTAATATTGATTAAGCTAAGCAAATAGGGATTAAAATCAAGTCACAAAATCACTTAGATTAGGTGGTTTTCAATCCCTAATGCTTGGAATTAGATTTTTCTTATCCCTTTACTTGGAGCTAAGGAGAATCTACAAGAGGTAATTAATCCATTACTCTTATATTGCTTTTGATATGCTCTTTCATCATATTCATGATTAAATTATTGAAAATCGATTCATTTTATTGTTTTGCGTATTGATTTTGGTATGCTTTTTCATGCTTTGCTTTCAGCTCGTAGTTCGTGCATTATCATGTGCGATCGCGTATGATAATTTCAATATCATATGCGATCGCATATGATCTCCTCAGTCGCATATGTTCTGTTTGATGTATTTTATTTGCCGAATCATCTATGCCATGTTTTAAGCCTTTCACGCATATTTCTCTTAGCATTTGCTTCATTTGCATATGATCTTTTCATTCGCATATGTTTAATCTTGTTTTATTTTTTATTGTCGAATGACATATGTTATGTTTTAAGCATGCGTGTATGATTTATTTTGCTATTTGCTTCATTCGCATATCATCATGTGCGATCGCGTATGATCTTCACAATATCATATGCGATCGCGTATGATCTTGAGTTTCCAATTTTGCTTTTCGATTTTCGCATTTTCCTTATGTTAATTTAGGCATGTTTGCATGATTGGTGCGTGATTTGGTAATTAACATTGTTTATTATTTTCATTTGTTCCCTTTTATGCGTTTGTTTCCTATTTTGCAGAATTAGGTTAACTTTGGATGGAGTAGATGGGTCAGGCCCGAGGCCCAATCAAAAGCAATCCCATTGGATCCGGAAGAAAGGAATTGGGCCTTGGGCCCCAATTAGGATTTTATTTGTTTTACGCTTTTTATTTAATTATTGTTTTGGTTGGGTTGTAT
>CANYBF012457417.1:0-12662 GCA_948192965.1 Dalechampia spathulata | reverse complement strand
CATTCAATTGAATTGACAAAACAAACTAGGTGGCGACTCCACATTCTTTAACTCGACGCGATCTTTCTAGGTTAAAGACCAATCAACTATGGAATTGCGCCATTGAGAGCAAGCACCACGGCATCTCACGCCGAACAGCGTACAGCGCTCCCGCATCCGGGGCGCGCTACTCTTACACACACGTATTACATTTCACCCATATGTGGCGAAATACGCATAGGGTGAATAGTGCCATGCACACACTATTTGAAAAGAAAAGACGTTTGGTCGAGAGCCTTCTCGGGACCAAATCCGGAAAACTTTTCTTTACAAAATACCCTAATATATCAAATGATGCTTATTTGACATGCGGCGCACATCCTGTTTTACTCTTGTGAGGAGGCGCGCATAGGGGTAAAACGTTATATGTGCCGCGCATAGCACTATATGCTATGCATATAGCATATAAAATACGTTTGGTCGGGAGCCTTCTCGGGACCAAACCGGATGTGTGCCACATTACACAATGCATTAGTACACAAAATGATGCTTATTGGGCATGGGGTGCATATCCCGATGGGTCAGATGAAAGGGGTCTGAAAATTACCTTAAGGTAAGCCAAAATTCTCCTAAAATTAATTAAACACTTAATTAATTAAATCCTTAGGATTTAGAGATAAATTGGCTATAGTTAAGCTCCTTAAACACATTTGGAAGCAAGATCAAGAAGAGAAGCCTGCTGCTACAAGGTAATCTCTTCTATTTTTTTCATTTTTCTTCCATTCTGCTACTGTTTTTCAAAGCATATGCTGCACATATGACCTTATATGCACCACATGTAGCATATGTGTGGCACACATAGGGCCATACGCGTCACACATGGCCCCTAAAATTTTCAAAGATCACCCAATTTTGCTTATTTTCAGCTCTGAGCCGGCAATTCCAGTAGCATTTTAAGCTTTCCTATGCTTCTAGTGCTCTAGATCTTTCATAAATCTCCCAGATATAACAAATTTTAACTTTGAAATTTTGTTTTTCAAATTAAATGCACTTCCACTCTTTAAAAATTCATTTTCTAGGTCCGATCTGCCTAGATCAAGCTGGATCTAAGGTTTTTACTAAAAAAACTTTAATTTCCTTGAATTTTTTTCTCATGTGCGCAACATATGCCATCATGTGTGCCACACACAGCCTATGTGTGGCACACATGGGTCTATGCGCTGTGCACATCGACCCTAAAATTTCCCGGAAATGCAAATTTCTTTCATTTTCTCACCCAATCTGACGAGTCCAGTAGCATTTAAGGCTTATTCATGCCTCTAGTGTTCTAGATTTATCAAATATTGTCTAGATCTAATTAATTTTAGCCTTAAAATTAATTATTCAAGTTAATTACTTGTTTGATTTGCAAATTTAGAGGCCGATTCGAACTCAAAACAAGGTATTACCTTAACCAAACTTGCTGTATTTAATCTGTAGATCATTTTTATACTGATAAAATTGATTTTTGTGCAGATTGGCTTACTATGTATGCCACATATCATACCATGTGCACCACACATAGCTCATATGTGGCACACATAGCATGACGTGTGGCGCACATCCCTTGCGTTTTCCAGAAAAAACCATATTTTTCAGCCGTATTTTGAGATATTTTGGTTTTTCCAGTAGTATTTGGTGCTTTACAGTGGCTCAAGTATACTAGATCCATCATAAAATAAATACAATTAATTAATTTTGGCCTCAAAATTAATTTTCTACAATAAAATGCCATTTTTACTTGTATAAATTTGATTTTGAAAGGATTGGATTTAAATTGGTCGAGTGGCTATCTCCAATAACTTTTTATATGATGTTAGCCCTCCCATTTAATTTTCCATGATCAAATAAAAATAATTTTGCCTAAAATTATTTTTATGGAAATGAATTTTCACGATCTGACTCATATAAATTCACGTGATTATTGCCAAATAATTAACTGAGTTTTAACTATTAGTTCATGCTTTCACATAGCATTGGACTAGTCAAATAAATCCTAAATTCATTTGCTACTAATGAATTTATTTGTTTATTTTGCATAATATTCCATCGTGCATTTTGGCTCGTGCAACCCGAGGCAGAATAGTACCCGAGGAAGAAGAGGGTGTTACTTAACACCCCAAAATTATGTATGCATGGATATTTATGTACTAGGATAGAATTATCATTTATTTTGTAATAATTCCCCCCTAAAATCTTATGTGTACCCCTAATTCCTCAATCCCTTTCACCGGCCTTTTGATATTTTTATTCGTGGATGGATTTATATTTGCTAAAACATATGTCATCATGTCACATGACACATCACAGACGTATATGCCATGCCATGCCATAACATACTGTATTTCATATGCTTATACATATCAACACGCTAATACAATCTAATACGCCAATACCCAATACAATACGTAACGCGCCATTTATCATATTATATGTCATGCATATATATGCCATTTCACATGTCATTATGTCATGCCATGTCACATATCATATCGTATGCCACGACATATACCATGTTGAATACCTATTCATATATGCATCACTATACCATGATATGCATATGCCATGCCATTACACACATATATTACTATGTCATATCATGAATATGATACGCTATTCATCTCACATGTCATGCACATGATACGCCATTCACTTCATATATCATGCATATAGTACTCTTATCATAACAATATGATCATGCCCATATTGCTCCGCTAAGAGTTGGAATCCTTTCATGATTCTGTATGGTTGCATAACCTCATACCAATTCCAACGGCATTCTCTTATCATAACAATATGATCATGCCCGTATTGCTCTGCTAAGAGTCAGAATCCTTTCATGATTCTGAATGGTTACACAACCTCACGCTTATTCCACGGACGTACTCTTATTATAATATAATATGATCATGCTCGTATTGCTTTGTTAAGAGTCAGAATCCTTTCATGATTCTGTATGGTTGCACAACCTCATGCCAATTTAATTGGCATTCTCTTATCATAGCAATACGGTTAGGTAGAAATGCTGTCGGGTTTTTACCGTAATCCCTTATATGATCGGGCAACGATCAAACCTTCTTGCTTGTCTTATTGAGAGAATCGCGCCTCGAGTTCCTAGTTTAACTTTGGGTTAGTATCCCACCTAGGACAGGAGAACTTGAATTGACCAATTCTCATGGAGGTATAAGGTTGGAAGGGAGCGTTGCTATATACTACGTGTTCGCTAACCGTTTCATGTTTTCTGTCAAACATGCATACATGCATACTCATGCAATCTACTAACAGATTTCCTTTTGAAGCCATAAAGCTAGATGTTTCTTAGCATAGGACATACATACATCCTACATGACGTATCACGTGTACTCATGCATACGCATGCTAACTCGCTTTGTTGCAGCCATGACATTGCACATTTCCTAGCATAGGTCATGCATACATCCTACGTGTCGCATCACGTACACCATATGCAACATCATATACATACTCAAGCATCCATACTAACTCTTTCTGTCATGTACAGACCATGTCAGACTCTCAGAATGCCAGAAATGTCATTTCATCATCTACCCCTGCTGCCTCAACACTAGATGAGGCCACACTTGCTGTAGTTTAGAAGCTTATCGACTAGTCTATGGCCAAGCTTCTGAATGATGACTTCAAGACTCTCCTGTAACAACAGATCTAGGAGGCTCTCAGTCCTGCTGAATTCATCACCCCACCAGCTTTGATAAAGGAAAAAGGGAAGGCTGTCAATCTGTATGACATGGAGACTGACGATGATGTCTCGCTCCATATGCGTGACATTCGGAAATCTAAGACCACTATTTTGGAGCAAAAGATAGAACAGCTGCAGACTATCATGAAGACTAAAGGCATGGGGTCTGACCTAGATTTTGATGAGTTCTCGATCTGGGCTATCAAGGGGCTATCTACCAAGTTCAAGCTCCCTGATGTTCCTAAGTATAATGGAGTTGGGGACCCAAAAATTAGGTCAAAAACACAGCTTTTCTAAGTTGAAAACATGCAAAGGCAACTTAGAATTCTCACCTGCAAAAGAAGCAGACTGCCACTGAAGTGCTCAAAATGTCCTCGCTTCATTTTATCCAACCCGAGGATCGTCTCTGTAACAATCATAGGAAAAGGAGTTTGACCCTCCATCATCTGGTCTACGACAGGCCCGATCAGCAAATCTCCATGACCGGATGGGTCGACGAACAAAAATTATATCAGCAATCCAAACCCAGCTACCCTTAGCCATGAAAGGGTATCTACTGACTTTTGGCCACACAACCGGAAAAGAATGACGGCATCCACAGAATCCTCTGTAGCTAAGAGAGACCTCACAGTGGTCAGATCGATGTCAAAGGCCCTCATAAGATACAATTCCGCTTCTCCTATTGATGCACACGTCGTCAACATCATTGACATCTTGCAAATGACTCCAAGGATAGCAGCAAATTCCTTGTACATCAGACACAGCTCTACATGTCCGAACTGGAACACATGAACTACCGGATCCTAGAATTGCATGGTAGCGTGCAAAAAAACATTGTTGATCATGACTTGCTGAAAGGTTCTCAGGTATTAGAGTCTAATCTTGCCTAATTAACTCCATTCATTATTACCCCAGTGATGGGAAAGAGCGCAGAGAGCAGACAGCGATTACTGAGTCATTGTATATGTATTTTCTACATAAAAAAGCAAGTGAATTATGTTGTGACTATGAAGAATAAAACATTGGGTATTTATAGCAGTAAAAAGTTTTGGATTCCATTAATAAATCAAAAAAAAAACACAACAGTTCAAGCATTTGTCTGTTTTCATAGTTGGTACCCAACAACTCTAGCGTACTAAGCATGCATTGCCAGACTGTAACACGCTATCTTATTCTAATACAGAAATTACAGAGTCCTCACATCATGCATATGGTAATTTGACATCATGTCTTCTCTATGCATCATCTTCACTAGAGTGGTCCTCATCAGGGCTGGGACTATCCGAAACCTCGATGTTGTAGCACTCCAAACGTGCCATCAATCACACAATCTCCCGACCCATCTCCTCTATGTGGTGGTGCAGCAGGCTCCACATGACTCTCTAGGGATAAGGGATAAGGGATAAGAATGTGCCATGTGGTGGTGTAGCAGGCTCCACACAACTCTCTGGCCCTAGATACCAGTTAATCACGCACTCCCCTAAATAGAAGAGTCTACCCTCAGGACTTTCCAACAACATATGTTGCTCATCTTTGTGCATCGAGCTAGTCAAGTACTCTAGCCTCGTGTGTATATTGCTCTAGGGATAAGGACGCACCTATTCCGACAACAGTAAGAAATCAGACACCTACATAGGTATTTCTCAAGCCATTTCAATACGGTTTAATGCTAATTAAATTGTTTCTTCTTACCTGATCCCAAGTCAAATTATTGAGACTCCCTCAAATCATCTATTGTGTGACTGGGCCTCCACCTTGGTACACTCCATACCTGCATGTACGGGAAGCCAAGTGGTATTCTATGTGGACTTTCAGGTTCTGGTAGCAGCCCAAACTCATATGCCATGATCTACAAGATCAACAAATAGTCAGCAAAGACTAAGTTAAGCATCAGTATCAGATTCAACAAAATTCTGCTTACCTCCACTACTTGCCAGTAGCTAATAAAGTGATCTCTACAATGCCTACTATAGAGATCCAATCCCTGCATCAGATGGGCCAGACCAGCACTGCCCCAATCCAATCTCCCAATGGCATTCAAATCACAGAGAGCCTATAGTACAGACATGTGGACATTGTTCCTAGTATCATTAAATAGGGTACTCCCCAATACATACAGTAGAAAGCTGCAAGTATACTAATCTACAGAGATCATCCTGCCAAGGGTCTCAGCCAATACAGCCTCTCGGAGATAGTCGTATGATATGCTATGTCTGCCTCTCACACTAGGTGACACACCTAGCAGGTCAAAGATTATGCTATACAACCAACTCGGTGATGTAAGCCTCGCATCAAACTAAATCAGTAACCTTGCACACTCCAAGCCGGTGATGCTAGCAAAGATTCCCAGCATAATAGCAATTTCACCCATCAGAATCCATCCATCGCTCGATCATGGCAGTAATGATAAATTTATTACATCTCTTCTCCATACCAGTAAAGTAAGAAATGTAGGGGCCAAAGCAACTCTGATCGACTCTGACTCGCACTTCCCGGGGCAATCAGGAATACCACTCAACAATCCCACTAAGGCTGCCAATCCTAACCACTATGCACTCCCTCTACAAATCACACAATTCAGGTCAGCTACAAACTAAATTACAAAATACAGAGGTCCTAAGCTCCTCTTTTTAGCCCTAAAACCCATCTATTCATGCCTATGAATCAAAAGTGCACCTAATTCTTTGAAAAATGGTCAAAAAATGTAAGTTTTGGGCTATTTCTTGCTACCATGTATGCTACACATGACCCCATGTGCGCCATACATAGGTCATGTGTGCCATACATGATCCCATATGCGCCACACATGGTGTCATGCACGCCACACATGGCAAAACCCGCTCAAAAAACACTAATTTTTGTGAAACTGACTCGACAACCACTTGCATATCTAAGTCTAGTACTAGCCTAGTACCTAATATAAACCCAATATTAACCAAAACACACTAAAAACAAGCCTAAATTTCAAAACCAAAAAACTGCAAAACCGAACCGAGTTACAGAAAACTCACATTCTTGGCAGGAGCTCGGGACCGATGAGAGTCTATGGAAAATGTCTCTACGATTGCATTGCCAAAACGAGCATCGAAATAAGCATCATTGGTCATGTGCTCGGTTAGGGAGTAGCTCGAGATTGATCCAGAGTCTCGGGGCGTCGACTATATCCTAAAACCGGCCATTTTCAGTAAAAACTCGAGTTTTGGGTGTTTGAAATTGAGAGAAAATCAATTTGGAAAGGGAATGCAAATGATTTTTTAGTTGGGGGGCTTGAAATATAAAATTTTCAAGCCATGTGCGCCACACATGCATGGATGTGCGCCACACATAGCAGAAAATGTTAATGTGCACCAACATACAGAGGGGTTTGCTAATGTACGCCACCCCTCCACTAAGATGCACATGAAGAATTATGCCTATGGTAAGAATTTCAAAATTTTTGGAGGTCATTTGCTCTGTCAAACCTAATTTTCACGACTCACAGCATCTGAAAAATCCAAAAAATCAGTTAGAGTGTAGCAGACTGATGCTCAAAAATTTAGGTATTTTTCCTAGACTATTTTAATACCAATTTCACTGATATATTGTTTTCCCATGTCTAGCAAAGACAGGAAATTGATCCAGTAGACGATCGGAAGCAGTCAAGCATTTGACTTTTGGTCAAACCGTTGACCAAACAATGTTGCATTCCGACAAAAGGTCCCAAATGTAGACTTTGGAGACAGATAACACTTATTTGATGGCACGAGAATAAATCTGATGGTTGATCACCCTGACCCAGCAGATGGTCACCTCTGGTTTCGCAATTGAGCTGCCCAATCTAGCAGTGATCATAGGGTTAAGCCTTTGACCTCAAAACCCTAGCCATAGGCATCTGGATGCTGGTTCCGGATGATGAACTCGCAAGGAAGCCATCGCAGTGACCATCAGTCAGCCCTGATCAGAATAGCCTAAACGTCGGGCCCCTAGTGACAGAATTGGGATTTCTACTGGTCAAAACCATCAACCAGAAAATGTCAAAGACCCAACAAAGGATCCCAAATGCCACTTTGGAGATATTTGACATTTATGTGATGGCGCGAGCATTGACCCTGCAGATGGTCATCCAGGTCCCGTAGTTGACCACTCGATCTGATAGAGATCACAAAGTCAAACCTTTGACTTCAAAATCCTAGCAGTAGGCATCTGAACACTGATTACAAATGATTTCAAGCCTCACAGTAAAGTCATCGGTCTTGCAGAAGACCTTTGATCAGCATTGATCATTTTAGCCCGAGCACCGAGTTCCCAGTTGCAGAAATGGGTTACAAGCCTCCATGCGAGCACTCTGTGAAGCCTCAATGCGAGCACCCCGTAAGCCTCAGTGTGAGCATCGAGCCTCGACACGAGCGTCGGTCAGCTACCCTTCCCACTTCCTGTAAAAAGTCATGTTATGATCAGATCTCATTTTGACGACTTGTGCTTGTGTCGCCTCAAAATGATCCTAATCAGGGGGCAAACTGTTGACCCTGACTTTTCACCCTTATGCAATTTTTAGGTTTTTATCAATTCGGCTCCGTATTAGTCCTCGAAGTTGACCCCGATAGTGCATATAGGCCTATTTAGCTTCCCTTGAGTGCTCTAATGTACACAGCACATCGCAGTTGGTAGGGCCTACCATGATGTTTAGCAGGGCCCGCTGCCCTTGTTAGCTTCTTCTGAGCATTCTAGACAAGCAAAACATACTAAATGCACATCACTTCGGTAGAAGAGAAATGCTCAGTAGGACCCATGTGTTGATGGGGCCCACATAAGCAGAACACACTGATAATGTCCTGCAACATCAAATGATGCTTATTTGACATGCAAGGCACATAGAATGCAAAATATTGCATTTTGGGCACTCGGTACTATTTGACCAAAATAGTACACAGGTGGGGCCCACCACCTCTATCAGCCCATTCTGAGTGTTCTGTGCACACAGAACACATTCTACTCATGCCTACGCGAGGCAGAGCACATGGCATGCAAAATGCCACATTCCAGACATATAACATTATGGGCCCGAGTTATGGCATTATTGGGGCCCACCACCTCTATCAGCCCATTCTGAGTGTTCTGTGCATAAAGAACACATTCTACTCATGCCTACGCAAGGCAGAGCACATGGCATGCCAAATGCTACGTTTCGGGCACATAGCACTATGGGCTCGAAATGGGCCCATTAGTGGAACCCACCACTTGTGGCCGAATTTGGCAAAACTCTGAACTGTAAAATGCCTCAGAATGTGGATTGTATCTCCGTTGACATATGGCATGCACATAGGATAAAAACGCTATATGCACCGCATATAGCACTATGCACACCGCATATAGCATAAAAAGACGTTTGGTCGAGAGCCTTCTCAGGACCAAATCTAACGTGCTCTGCATAGCATAATGTCTTAGAATGTCAAATAATACATATTTGACATGTCACACGTATTACATTTCACCCATACGTGGTGAAATACGCATAAGGTGAATAGTGTCATATGCGTACTATTTAAAAAGAAAAGATGTTTGGTCGAGAGCCTTCTCGAGACCAAATCCGAGAAACTTTTCTTTATAAAATGCCCTAATATGTCAAATGATGCTTATTTGACATATGGTGCACATCCCATTTTACTCATGTAAGGCGGCGCGCATAGGGGCAAAAAGCTCTATACGCCGCGCATAGCACTATATGCTACGCATATAGCATATAAAAGATGTTTAGTCGAGAGCCTTCTCTGGACCAAACCGGATGTGTGCCACATTACACAATGCATTGGTACACAAAATGATGCTTATTGGGCATGGGGTGCATATCCCGATGTAACCACGGTGGGCCCTATGTGACAGGTTAAAAGGTGATGTGCTGCACACAAAACACTATATGTGCAACATATGGACTATGTGTAGCGTACATAGCATGATGTGCGCCACACATTGCCTAAATATTTTTCAAATCCGGACCAAAAATTACAATTTTGCCTAACCCTAATTCGGCTCTATAAATATAGATCTTGGGGTCAGATGAAGGGGGTCCGAAAATTGCCTTAAGGCAAGCCAAAACTCTGTCAAAATTCTCCTAAAATTAATTAAACACTTAATTAATTAAATCCTTAAGATTTAGAGATAAATTGGCTATAGTTAGGCTCCCTAAACACATTTGGAAGCAAGATCAAGAAGAGAAGCCTGCTGCTACAAGGTAATCTCTTCTATTTTTTTTATTTTTTTTCCATTCTGCTACTATTTTTCAAAGCATATGCCGCACATATGACCTTATATGCACCACATGTAGCACATGTGTGGTGCACATAGGGCCATACGCGATGCACATGGCCCCTAAAATTTTCAAAAATCACCCCATTTTACTTATTTTTGGCTCTGATCCAACAATTCCAGTAGCATTTTAAGCTTTCCTATGCTTCTAGTGCTCTGGATCTTTTGTAAATCTCCCAGATCTAACAAATTTCAACTTTAAAATTTTTTTTTCAAATTAAATGCACTTCTGCTCTTCAAAAATTCATTTTCCAGGTCCGATCTGCCTAGATTAAGATTGGATCTAAGGTTTTTACTAAAAAAACTTTAATTTCCTTGAATTTTTTTCTCATGTGTGCCACATATGCCATCATGTGCACCACACAAAGCCTATGTGTGTCACACATGGGTCTATGTTCTGCGCATATCGACCCTAAAATTTCCTAGAAATGCAAATTTATTTCATTTTCTCATCCGATCTGAGAAGTCTAGTAGCATTTGAGGCTCATTCATGCCTCTAGTGTTCTGGATCTATCAAATATTATCCAGATCTAATTAATTTTAGCCTTAAAATTAATTATTCAAGTTAATTACTTATTTGATTTGCAAATTCAAAGGCCGATTTGAACTCGAAACAAGGTATTACCTTAACCAAACGTGTTGTATTTAATCTGTAGATCATTTTTATACTGATAAAATTGATTTTTGTGCATATTGGATTGCTATGTGTGCCACATATCATGCCATGTGCACCACACATAGCTCATATGTGGCGCACATAGCATGACGCGCGGCGCACATCCCTTGCATTTTCTAGAAAAAATCATATTTCTCAGCCGTATTTTGATGTATTTTGATTTTTCAGTAGTATTTGGTGCTTTACAGTGGCTCAAGTATACTAGATCCATCATAAAATAAATACATTTAATTAATTTGGCCTCAAAATTAATTTTCTACGATAAAATGCCATTTTTACACATATAAATTTGGTTTTGAAAGGATTGGATTTAAATTGGTTGAGTGGCTATCTCCAATAATTTTTTATGTGATGTTAGCCCTCCCATTTAATTTTCCATTATCAAATAAAAATAATTTTGCCTAAAATTATTTTTATGGAAATGAATTTTCACAATCTGACTCGTATAAATTCACGTGATTATTGCCAAATAATTAACCAAATTTTGACTATTGGTTCGTGCTTTCATATAACATTAGACTAGTCAAATAAATCTTACATTCATTTGCTACTAATGAATTTATTTGTTTATTTTGCATAATATTCCATCGTGTATTTTGGCTCGTGCAACCCGAGGCAGAATAGTACCCGAGGAAGAAGGGGGTGTTACTTAACACCCCAAAATTATATATGCATGGATATTTGTGTAATAGGATAGAAGTATCATTTATTTTGTAATAATTCCCCCCTAAAATCTCATGCGTACCCCTAATTCCTCAATCCCTTTCACCGGCCTTTCAGTATTTTTATTCGTGTATGGATTTATATTTGCTAAAACATATGTCATCATGTCACATGCCATGTCACATGACAACTCATAGACATATATGTCATGCCATGCATATGCCATGCCATAACATACCATATTTCGTATGCTTATACATATCAACACACCAATACAATCCAATACGCCAATACGCAATACAATACGTAACGCGCCATTTATCATATTATATGTCATGCATATATATGCCATTTCACATGTCATTATGCCATGCCATGTCACATGTCATATCGTATGCCATGACATATACCATGTTGAATACCTATTCATATATACATCACTATGCCATGACATGCATATGTCATGCTATCGCACACTGTTTTTGGAACCAGGTTAACCTCGGGTTGATCCAGGACCGCTTTAGGGTTGTTTCGGACCATTTCGGGCTGTGTCGGGCCAATTCTGGCCCGTTTCAGCTCGTCACCTGCCGGACTTATGCGATCGAGCATGTCTGACCACCGCATATGTGCAGTCATACGCGATCGCGTATGTTTGTGACACGCCGCATATGCTGACATACGCGATCGCATATGTTCCTATTAAATGCCCTAGGGCACCATTCTGCCTAGAGATCTGCGTTTTGGCAAATTTTAGGGTTTTGAGCACTTAACCTAATTGGTTTTCTGACGGCTGGAAAAAGGTGACAAGAGATTCATTTGATTTGGTTAATCATTCTAAGTAATTAGGGTTAATCAATTGAAAAATCACTTAGACTTTAGGTGATTTTATCCCTTTACTTGGAGCTAAGGAGAATCTACAAGAGGTTGGCATTTTATTTTATTATTCATTTTTATTGCTTCTTTTATGTCTTTCTATGATATCCATGCATAAACTGCTGAAAATCGATTCGTTTTATTGTGTTGCGTGATTTTGTATGCTTTTTCATGTTTTACTCTCACCTCGTATTTTATGCATTATCATGTGTGATCAAGTATGATAATCTCAATATCATACGCGATCGCATATGATCTTCCCATTCGCATATGTCTCTAAATTTTTATTTTAATTGATTTTAATTGCCGAATGTTCTGTGTTATGATTTCAGCCTTTGCGTGTGGTTTGTCAACTTTTTCCTCAATCGCGTATGTTTTGTAAAATGCATTTTGATTTATTTTTTTGATTGCCGAATACTTCTTGTTATGTTTACA
>CANYBF012456649.1:0-10633 GCA_948192965.1 Dalechampia spathulata | reverse complement strand
CGTCAAGAACACTCAGATTGATGAATTTGAGCGGTGGGCCCATCTGGGTACTATTCATGATGAATAGTACCCTTGTGGGCCCCACAGCATAAAAGGGTCCAAAAAGTGGCAAATAGCATGCCAAGTGTTCCATCTCAGTTGAGGCAGCAGATAGGGTGTGTTCTGTGTGTACAAAACACATTAAAGCGGACGATAGTGGGAAGCGGACCCCACTAGTGTTTAGCGGGCCCCACAGCGAGGTGAGCCTATAAACATGGCATTCGGGGTGCCACGAGATGTGCCTTGCATCAGGCAGTAGTGGAATGTATTCTGTAATTACAAAATACATCGAATCGGCTAGTTGGGGAAAGCGGGCCCCGCCTATGTGCTATTCATAGTGAATAGTGACCTAGGTCCAAAATGCAATATTTTGCATTCCATGTATCCTACCACGCGTAGGCAGGTGTGAAATGTATTCTGTAAGTACAGAACACACAGAATAGGCTAATAGGGGCAGCGGGCCCCACTAATACGCTTGGTGGGCCCCACAGCTTAGTGGGCCAAGGAGATGGCATTTGCGATGCCAAGCATTGTGCCTTGCGTAAGGTAACTGGAAGATGTATTCTGTACGTATAGAATACACAGAATGGGTTATTAGGGGTTGCGGACCCCGCTTGTGTACTATTCATGGTGAATAGTGCCCAGGGCAAAAAATGCAATACTTTGCATTACAACTGTTTTGCCCTATGTATACAGCAAGGGAGGGTGTTCTGTATGCACAGAACACTCAGAATAGATGGCGGGTCTCGTCAGGCGCCATTGTGGGCCCCACCAGTTCTGAAACTTTCTATACATCAGAACACACAAAGGAAGACACAGGGGCCTATCTGTATAATCAGGATCGATACCGGGGACTAAATCCTAGCCAAATCAATAAAGATCCAAAATTATACGATGGTGAAAAGTCAGGGTCAACAATATTACTCAAAGAAGATCATATAAACATATCATTAATCCTTTTTACCATTTAGTTATTAAGATGGTTTATTAACACATAAATTAGAATGTCATCATAAAATCATGTTACTTAGCCATAAAATAGCCTGTCTTTCTTACCATTTTTCAATAAGTAAATGAATTTTAAAAATTTAGATCTTTATACCAATAAAATGTAGACTTAAAGAGCTTTTGATTCATATATTATAAGTCTAAAAAAATTTTCATTAATGCATGCAAATAATTCATGCAAACCAACTATTTCAATTAGCAACTATAAATTACTAAATTAATAGTTTATCTTTCGACTGCATTTCGCTATATAAATGAACTTTACTTAATGTAAAATTAGTACCATTACAAAGTAGACTTCTAGAGCTTTCTAATGATATATTATATGCTTTTTAACTCATTTATTAAGGTCTTTAAATTTAGATTACCGTAAGCCTTAAATCTATCTTAATTCATGCAAAAATAGCTTAGGAGTGAATTTCAAATTTTTTATCTCACTTACTTAATTTCCACCAATTATAACCTTGTTATAATGACATCAACCTCACATATATTTTTCATAACAAAATTAATAAACAAAAAGGTTTTAGTAACTTCAACAAGTTCTCAGTCAATTCTAAAAATTAACATGTCATCAACATACAAACATATGATAACACATTTTCCTTAATGAAACTAATTATGTACATATTTATTAGATTCATTAATCTTAAACCCATTTACAAGTATTTCTACATCAAACATTTTAATCTATATAAAGGTTTTACAAGTTTACATACCTTATGCTCTTTGCATATGCATTATAAGCCCTTTAGGTTGTTCCATATACACTTCTTTATCCAATTCACCATTCAAGAATGTCATTTTAATATCCATTTGATGAATTACTAAGTTATGTATTAAAGTAAGTGCAATTAAGAGTCTAATAATGATAATTCTCACTACATGGGAATAAATATCAAAATAATTAATGCCATACTTCTATGTAAAGCCTTTGGTAACCAACTTAACTTTAAAGTTATCTATAATTCCATCCAGCTTTAGCTTTTTCTTGAAAACTCATTTGTAGCTAACACATTTTAAACCTTGTGAAAGATTGACTAATTTCCACATTTTATGACTCATTATTGAGTCCATTTCATCATTTATGGCTTCTTGATAAAAAAATAACATCTTAAGATTTCATAGCCTCTTAAAATGTTTTAGGATTAATCTTGGTGTTAAGATAATAAGGTATTCCATTCCTTATTAAGCCTTTAGTTCCTTCTCTTTTACACCTTTGTAGTTTAATACTTCATTATCATGTTTCAAATCTTGATTATTAGTTTGATTTAGATTACACTCAAGAGCATTATCTATGATATGATGAATAAATTTAAATCCATTCTCATAAAAAGTTACATCTTTATCTTCAATGATTATATGGTTTAATGACCATAAATTGATATGCTTAACTATTTTGAGGATATCCTAATAAGATGAATTCAATACCTCATTCACCTAATTTCTTTCATTTAAGATCATGTATTTTAACAATAGCTCTTTAACCCTAAACTCTCAAATAATCCAGGTTAGGTTTTCTTTTCTTTCAAAGTTCATATATGGTGATCTTATTCCTTTTAATAGGAATTCTATTTAAAATATGGTAAGCATTAAGCAATGCCTCTTTTAAAAAACCTTAGCTTAAACTTGAACATGACAACATGAAATTAACTATTTCCATAAAAGTATGATTCTAGCATTCAACCACATCATTTTTGTTATGGTATATAAGGAGTAGTAGTTTCATGTATCACTCCAATAGACTTATAAATAAGAAGTGTCATTTCTCCTCCCCTATTATATCTTAATCTTTTAATCATACAATCATATTTCAACTCAACTTAAAATTTATAAATTTTAAAATCATCAATCACTTTTATTTTTATATTATAATAAATAAATATAATAATATCTAATGAAATCATCAATAGAAGTGACAAAATATTTCTTTCCACCTAAAGTTGGTGTAGCATGTAAATCACATACATCACTATGTATAAGTTCAAGTATTTTAGAAGTTCCATTTATCTTAGGAAAAGAAGTTCTAGTTATTTTTATGAACATGCACATTGTATATTTATTTTTAGTTTTATTAAAGTATGGTATTATATCTAATTTTATCATGTTATATAACCTTTTAAAATGTCCATGTCCTAATCTTTGATGTAAAAGAGAAGATTGTTTGATAATATGCATCATCATCTCTTTTCTTTATGCTTAAGTTACCCTTTTAGCCTTGTTTTCATGAACTTTGTTAGCTTATATTAGCATATTATGTATTGATATGTACATTTCATGCATCACATTCATATGTTGCATTATTAGCTCTAATTCATACATTTTCTTCATATTTTACATTCTTTACATAATCATTCTACATAGTTTAGGAGTTAGTCATATTTATTTTAGTTTACATGCTTTATATAGGTGTTTAGACTTATTTTCTTGCATTTAAACTTTAGTTTAAAGCCCCTAAGTCTTCTGAATTGGAACACTTGTCATGTATGCCATGTTTTACACTTGAAAATACTATTTTTATGCTATTTATAAGTCTTACATGACTCATATAGAAGGCCACATGAGTTCTGTATGACTCGACCTTAAATTCAATTCAAGATATGAGATTTCTTTCCCCAGATGAGCCTTACACGAGTCATGTAAGGTTCCATATGACTCGTGTGGAATTGAGCCTTTCATGGTTTTTCACTTTTTCATTTATTTTGAGCTTCACATGAGCCGTGTAATATTCACACGGCTCATGTGACTCATTTTGGACATTTATTTACACTATAATCTTAGCCATAGGATCATAGGAATGGAAGGTAAGGATCAATTTAGGAGTTTTTGGGAAGAATTAGAATATGGGGTTAGAGGTTCCTTACATCATTCATTCACAAGGAGTAAAAATTAAGGTTTGAGGGAGAAAGGAAAAACTAGGGTTCTTGTTACTAAAATCTTTTAAATCATTTATAAATTTTGATTTTGTAGCAGGTCTTCATTAAGGAGTTGAGAAGAACACTTAGCAACTGGATTAGGCAAGGAGGAAGAGCTGAAGCCAGAAGCAACAACAAAGTTATCCAAGTTCTTACTATTTTTCATCTTCTTCTTCTACTTCTAATTTGCTTGAACAATTATTATGGTTATATTTCCCTTTTATATTATGTTTACTGATTTTATCAAATTATTAGTTATTACCTAGTTGAGATCTTAGGGTTAGATGTTATGTGAACATTATCTACAGTTTTATTAGTAATTCATTATTCTTCATGTTTTTTCAAGTTGAGCTTCATGCTATTTATTCAATTGTTAAAATCGAGCCCTTTTTAATATATGAATATAATATAGTTCTATTAATCACTTTGAAAGAAGGATTGATATTACTAAATGAACTTGAAAACATTTGATTATAACTACCTAGATGTAGGAGTTGAGTGATTAAGAGGTAATAGTATGGAAACTGAATTACTCACTGAACCTAATTTAACAGTCATAAAAGTAGTTTGCTAGTTTATTTTTAGTAGCGGAATATCCTTTTGGAAGAAAGGGTTTTAAATTAAAACACTTCTTTGAAGATTATAATTGAATTCATTCATAAATTACCTTAATCTAATTCATGTTCATTCATCCTTATTAACCTATGTAAAATATGTACATTATGCTATTAGACTATATTTAGCTAATTTGATCAACCATATATTATAACTTTGATGTTTGATTACCTAAATAATCAATGAAATTAAACATACAATACTTGACTACCATTGGTCCTAAATAATGATACCCTTATACTACAATTGTGATCCATATTCTTACGGTGGTGTAATTACAATTAAAGGATTATAAATGTAAAATTTATTGATTCATTATGCATGCTAAGATACACCCTTTTATATACCAATAAGTTTTTGGCACCATTGCTAAGGATTGATATTTGTTAATCAATATTAGTAACTTTAAGAGTAATTGGTTAATTTAGGCTTTAGATTTTATTTGAAATTTCATGATACTAATTATGAATTTTATTTTATCTTCAAGTAATATAGTAAATTATATGAGGAGAGCCTTAGACAATGTAAGCATAGAAATAAACTTAAAGATAGAAAGGACATTTCATGCCAAACTTAGAGCTATCAAAGAAACATATCAAGATTATGAAATGGAAGCTGACAAGCCTTTTATGGACTATGTTCTACTTAACCTTGAGGGAGTTCAGCTAAGTATTACTAGATCATCTGTCTATAGCAATAACTTTGAGTTGAAGCCTAACCTAATTTAGATGGTGTAGAATTCACCATTCCATGGATTTTTATCTAAAGATCCAAATAAACATCTGACTACCTTTTTGAAGGTCTGTGACACTTTCAAGATTAACAAAGTATCAGAGGAGGCCATCAGACTAAGGCTATTCCCATTCTCATTGAAGGATAAGGCCAAGTCTTGGTTGCACTCCAAGCCACCAAATACCTTCACCAACTGGATTCAACTGGCTCAATCCTTTCTAATAAAGTATTTTCCACCAGCAAAGATGACTGAGTTGTACAATAAAATTTGATTTTCTCTTAATAAGAGAGTGAATCTCTACATGAAGCTAATGAGAGATTTAAGGATTTCCAGCACCAATGCCCGTGTCATAGAGTACCAAAGTGGATGCTGGTGCAGATCTTCTACAATGATCTTCAACTGAATATGAAGAGCATTGTAGATGCAGAAGTAGGGGGTCTTTCATAGGATATACATTAGCAAACTTGAAGGCATTAATTAAAGAGATGTCAGTCAATTCCTATCAGTGGAACAATGAGGTAGATAGATCCAGAAAAGGCATAGTGGTTCATAATATGGAAGCAATTATAATGCTAAATGCCAAATTCAATGCCTTGGTAAGCAAGTTAGATAAGTTAACTGTAAATAGTGTTAGCACAAGTCAGATGCCAGGTCTAGTCAACTGTGAAGCTTATGGAATATTCTAGATCAAGTCAACTTTATCGGTCAATAATATCAAAGGTAGAATAATTAGAACCAATAGGGAAACCCATTCTCCAATTTCATATAATCTAGGATGGAGGAATCATCCAAATTTTTCTTGGAGAGACTAGAATAATTAGAACCAGCAACAATTAGGGCACCAACTTTACATACCCCCTCTGATGAGACAATTATTAGTTTATTAGCCTAGAGCTAATCCACAACTACAATAAGTTCAGAAATCTAACCTTAAGGTGATGATAGAGATAATCCTATAAAATCAAAAGGTGTAGGATGATAATATTAAAAACTTATCTTCTAAGCTAGTGCAACTAACCACCCATAATAAAATACTGGAGAATTAAATATCATAGCAGGCTAGTTATTTTAATTCCCAGGGGAAGCTGCTAGTTCAGCTAGAACAAAATTTAAGGGAGCATTACAATGCCATCTATGTTCAAGCTGGAGAGGTTTCTGTTGAGGGAGACTTTGATAATTTAGTGGATGTGGAAGTCTGAAAGGAGTAGAGGATGGTGACTAATGTATAGAGAGGGAACAAGAAGGGCCAGACATTACTAAGTAAAAGGAAAAAAAAGGATAATGCTTCAAGGCCTGTAAGAAACCATATGTGCCACCTATGTCATTTGCATAAAGGCATACGAAGGCTAATCTAGATAAGCAGTATACTAAGTTTCTGGAGGTGATTCAGAAAGTCTAGATTAACTGAGGTATTGAGAGAGATGTTGGCATACATAAAGTTTTTGAAAGAAATTATTAGTAAGAAGAGGGACATATTGAGGATGAGACAGTGGCTTTAACGGAAGAGTGTAATGTTGTTATCTTGAATAAGGAGCTTCCTCTAAAGCTAAAAGACCTAAGAAGTTTCTCTATCCTGTGTCAGATTAGGGAAGTGGCTATTGAAAAGATGCTCTATGACCTAGGGGTAAGCATCAGTGTGATACATTATACAATCTCAAGGAAGCTAAAGGTAAGGGATATGGTACCAACCAGGATGACTTTACAACTAGCCGACTGGTCAGTAAAATACCCTTTAGAGTTTTAGAAAATATATTGATGATGATTGGGACATTTGCCATTCTAGTCAACTTTGTTATACTCAACATGGAAGAGGATGCAAAGATTTCAATCATTTTAGGACGTCTATTTTTGCTATAGCTAGGGTAGTCATAGATATAAAGAATGGAGTGCTCTCATTATCAATGGGAGAAGAGGAGGTTTTGTTTAAGCTGTCAGATTTGATGCAGAAGCCAGCAAAGGAGGAAGGAACATATCTTAACATCAATGTTGTTGATCAAATAGTGAATGATACAGTGATGAGAACTTATAGCTGCCATGACGATCCATTGGAGTTTTGTTTACTTGGAGACGTCAGAGAAGAAAATAGGATAAAAGAAGTGGTGGCATGTCTAGAGGTACTAGACTCGACACTAAAATTCAATTCAAAGATGCCCTTATAAATAGAGGCATTAGAGATGCACGGGAACATCAGCAGGAGGCATAATCTAGATGCACCTCTAGAAGTTGAACAAAAAGAACTCCCGAGCAACTTAAGGTACGTATTTCTTAGATCTAATTCTACCTTTCTTGTAATTATTAATACCATGTTAGATTCTAAAAAGGATAAGGAATTGTTGCATGTGCTTAGGCATTATAGGAAGATAATACGTTATTCCATACATGATTTGGAAGGCATACACCCATCATTATGCATGCATTGCATCATTATTGATGATGAATGTAAATCTATAATTAAATTTCAAAGACGCTTAAATCTTAAAATGAAAGAAGTAGTTAAGAAAGAGATAACAAAATTGTTACATGTTAGTGTTATTTATTCAATTTCAGATAGTGAATGGGTTAGTCCCGTTCACGTTGTTCCTAAAAAGTGAGGGTGACCATTGTCAAAAATGACAATGATGAGTAAATTCTGACTAGGACCATCACTGGTTGGTGGATGTGCATTGATTATAAGAAGTTAAATAAAACTACTAGGAAAGATTATTTTTCATTGCCTTTTATCGATCAAATGTTAGAACTATTAACTAAACATCCTTATATGTGTTGCCTAAATGGTTACTCGAGATTTTTCTAAATCCCTATTCACCCTAATGACCAAGAAAAGACCACTTTTACATGTCCCTACGGAACATTTGCCTATCAGCGCATATGATTTGGCCTGTGCAATGCATCAGTTACATTTTAACACTACATGATGTTTATTTTCTCTGATTATATTGAGCATATTATGGAACTGTTTATGAATGATTTTACTATGTATAGTGTAACTTTTGATGATTATTTGAATAACCTAAACAAAGTGCTTGAAAGATGTGAAAAGTTGAATCTTATTTTGAATTTGGAAAAGTGTCATTATATGGTCCAAGAATGAATTATCTTGGGACACCAAGTTTTAGCTTAGGGTATTAAAGTAGATAATGCCAAAATTACCATGATTGAGAGGTTGCTGCTGCCCATGTCTATTAAGGATATTAAAAGGTTTTTAAGGCATGCAAGTTTTTACAAGTGATTTATTAAGGATTTTCTAGAATAGCTAGGTCTCTCACTCATCTGTTGTCCCAAGATGTTCCCTTTGTTTTTACTGATGAATGTTTAAGTGCATTTAACAAACTTAAAACAACTTTAATTTTTGTTTCGATTATTCAACCCCCGGATTGGAGCCTTCCATTTGAAGTGATGTGTGATGCCAATGACAATGCTTTGGGAGCCATCTTAAGTTAGCAATGGGAGAAGGATTTTAGGTGATTTATTATGCTAGTAGGACTTTGGAGATGCACAGGTGAATTATACAGCTACAGAGAAAGAGTTCCTAATGATGGTGTTTGCTCTAGACAAGTTTCGATCATACCTGATGGGTCCAAAGGAATCGTTTATATAGATCACTCAATAGTCAGGTACAGCATCAATAGGAATGATGCTAAGCTGAGGTTGATCAGATGGGTACTTTTGCTATAAGAGTTTAATGTTGAGATTAAGGACAAGAAGAGGGTAGAAAATAAAGTGGTGGATCATCTTTCCTAAATCAGAATAAGGAAAGACTATATAGATAATGCATTGCTAATCAAAGAGGAGTTTTTAGATGAAAATCTATATGTTATGAATGACTCAGTGTTATGGTTTGTAGACATAGTCAATTATCTAGTTTATGATGTTCTTCCACAGGAGTGTAGTTGGTAGTAAAAGAAATGGTTCCTGCTTATAGTCAAGAATTACTATTAGGATGATCCATTTTTGTTCAATGAGTGTGTAGATGGATTAATTCATCAGTGTGTTCCTAATAAGGAATTCAATAGCATCCTATCATCTTACCATTCCTCTCCATATAGTAGACATATGAGTGGTCAAAAGACAATAGCTAAAGTGCTTTAAAGTGGATTTTATTGGCCAAAACTCTTCAGAGATGCTCATAGTTTTGTGAAAGCATGCGATAAATGCTAGCAAAGCGATGGGTTAGGAAGGATAAATGAAATGTCTCTGAAAGGGATCTTAGAAGTCAAGCTATTTGATATATGGGGGATCGACCTCATAGGTCCTATTCTATCTTCAAGAAATAATCATCATATCTTGGTGTGTGTGGACTACATCTCCAAGTGGGTTAAAGCAGTGGTGAGTCCTACCAATGATGCAAAGATGGTGATTAAATTCTTAAAGAAATTCATCTTTAGTTAGTTTGGCACTCCATATGTTGGTTTATTTAGTGATTAAGCAACAGAAGAAATTTAAAATTTTCATTTTAAAACAACAAACCAAAAGAAGATCTTTGCATCAAAACACAGAGAAACCAGTTTAGAGATTAGAATTGACAGTTTGATAGTAACTCTTACATTCAAAGCAAATGTCCTTCGTTCTTTAACTCTAAAAAATTTATGGTTGTAGCAAACCAAAAACCACCAAAATAGGCAGCCTCCAATAGTATCCACACGAAACAAGGGTGTCCAAGCAAGCAACCAATTGCTTCTATCTCCTTTCCTGTGAACTAGCAAAGAAAAAGAAGAAAAACTTATGGAATTTTCGACTTCCTCACAATTGCTCTTGTGAAGGCCGAATTCTCCTTCTTCAGAAGAGTATAATTTCGGCCAAAGAAAGAAAAATGGTCTAGCTTGACCTAATTTTGGTTATAACATTATATTTATACTCCAAAATTAGGTTAAGCTGAAACCCTTTCAGCTTAAGTCAGGCCTGGGCCCGTCTGTGACTAATATGGCCTGTGACTGTCACTTGCCATATCATAGCCCAATCCAATAGCCTAACTTATACCTTATGGACTTCTAAACATTAAATGTTAAGTCCATAAAGTATTAGATTAATTTCCATAAGTGATTTCGACTTTTCCTAAAAGTACGAAAATGCCCTTTTAAGCTTGATTCCTCATTTGTAAGTGTGTGACCTCTTGGGTTCCTAATATGTTGGCAACATGTTAAAACTTATATTTAACATGTAAATCATGAGCGGCATCTAGTTTTACATCATGATTACCCAAATATTAGGAGGTCAAATATTGGTTTGACTTCAACCCTTCCATATCAGACACCGCTGCAATAAACTCCTTTCACCATCACTATCTCTTTTAGGTTTGAGTATGGATTAATGTCAACTCAATGTA
>CANYBF012456336.1:0-27720 GCA_948192965.1 Dalechampia spathulata | reverse complement strand
ATCATGGACTTCAATATATAGTTTAATACTCCAAGTAAAATAAGTTCATTTAAAACATTGTACTATATAATGAATAATGCCTTTATTAATGAAAATGTATAGTACAAATACACATGATGCTCTAGAGCATACACTAACAATGACATGATAGTGAAGTCTTCTATTAGGGAAGAATATCTAGATACTCTTGATAAATTTCTCATCTAGGTTGAGAAGTATGGGTTCAAGCTGAACCTAAAGAAGTTCATATTTAGGGTGATATATAGCAAGCTGCTAAGTGTTGTTCTTAACTAGAAAGATATTGAAATAGATCCTAATAAGGCAAAGTTGATATGTGAGATACTTGTTCCCAAGACTGAGACAGAAGTCAGGGAATTCATTGGATAACTCCAGTACATTAGTAGATTCAACGCTAAGCTCATTAATATATGTGAGCCTATCTTTAAGCTTTTGAAGAAGAACTAGCCTTTGGTTTAGGATGAAAATTACCAGTTTGCATATGAGAGAGTGAAGCATTACCTCTTTAACCCATTGATTTTGGAACCACCTCGGCTGGGGAAGCCATTGTTACTTTATCTAGCCTTGGAGGAGGAGTCACTAGGTGTTATGGTTGCTTAGGAGAATGAAGTTGGAGTTGATCATGTTGTTTACTATTTGAGTAAGAAAGTGTTTCCAATAGAGTGCAAGTATAACACTATAGAGAAGCTGTGTACGACTATGGTCTAGGTCACCAAGAAGCTCAAACACTACTTCTAATCATACCAGGTTCAAGTGATTTCTAAAGTCAACCTATGAAGTACTTTTATGAGGTTGCTTCAATGGTAGAAAGCTTTCTAGGTGGCTAATCCTATTATTAGAGTTTGATGTGCAATACATCATTAAGAAGGTGATCAAAGGTAGAACGATTATTGAATTCTTAAACTTTTAAACTAGAGTCTTAAACTAAGAAGGTAGATGACTCTGAAACTTTTGAACTAGACTTCCTAGATAAGTACTTAGGGTAGTCGATGTTGAGAAATGGCATTTGCACTTTAATGGCATGGTCAATAAAAGAGGTGCAGGCATAAGGGTTATGCTGACCACTCCAGAAGGTGAGTTGATTATGCTTTTGAAGTAGCTAAGCCTTCTAGTCACTAATAATATGGCTGAGTATGAAGCATGTTTATTTAGGCTTGAGGTAATGTTAATGATTGTTACCTAAGAAGTAAAAGTATTTGGTGATTTGATGCTCATCATTCACTAGTCCATGATCGAGTGGGACATTAGAGAAGAAAGGCTCAAGCCTTACACTGAATACATGAAGCTCATGATTTGCTAGTCCAGTAAGATGAGACTCCATGGTATGCTAATATCATGAATTTTTTGAGAACCAGTGCTTATTTGGAGGAAGCTAACAAGACTAATGAGCTAGCTTTGTAAAGGCTAGCGGCTAACTTTATCAACATTAGGGTGTTCTATATAGAAGAACAATTGATGGTCTACAACTTTGGTGTATGTTAAGGAAAGAGGTTCAAATAATCATGCATATAGTACATGCTACTGTATGTGAGCATCACATGAATGGATTCACTTTGTATAGAAAAATCCTATACCAAGGATATTTTTGGCTTACCATGAAGACATACTACATACAATTTGTACGATGATATCATAATTGTAAGATTCACAAAGATCTAAGTCATATACCACCAATCAAATTGTAGGATTTGATGATGCCATAACATTTCTCAGCTTGGGGAATCGATATTATGGGTGAGATCCATCCTAATTCTTATAATGGGCATTGATACATATTGATGGTCATCAACTACTTTTCTAAGTAGGTGAAGGCAGAATCCTACAGTAAACTAAGGGTAAAGCAGGTTGCCAAGTTTATAGAGAAGAATCTAAATATCGGTATAGGGTACCATATCATTTAATGTTTACTAATGGAGTGTAGTTTTAGGGCTAAGTGATTGATTTGCTAGAGAGATATGGGATCGAGCATCATTGATCTTCTCCATATCATCCTCAAGGTAATAAGGTAGTCTAAGCGGCCAATAAAATGATTAAGAGGATCTGAGCTATGATAATGTAGACTTACTAGGATTGACATGAGTAGCTGCCATTTGCTTTATAGGGTTATAAAACATTCCAAGGAGTCCTACGGGTGCTACCCCCTATTCTTTATTTTATAGAATAAAAGTCGTATTACCAGTCCAAGTGGAGCTGCAATCAGTTTGAGTTATTTTGGAAGCTCAGTTGTTAATGGTTGCGTGAAAGAGGACCATATATGAATAACTGGTTGCTATTAATGAGAAATAACTAAGGGCTCTCTATTATTTACAGCTTTACAAGAAGCACATGATGAATATGTTCAATTAGAAGGCCAAGCCTATTACCATATGAGAAGGTGATATGGTTTTGAAGCAAGTTTGATTAGCTATCCACGATCCATATGGAAAGTTTAGACCTAATTAGGAGGGCTCATTATTGGTTAAGAAGATTTTATCCAAAGGAGTTATCCGTATCTCAGATTTAGAGGGTAACAATTTCTTTTAACCTGTTAGCCTTAACTGGCTGAAGAGGTATTTCATTTAAAGCAAAGAGCAAAAGAAGAACAAAAATAAAATGAAAGTCTAGTGAGCTGAAAACCTACATATGCAGTTCATGTAAAAATTAAGATAAAGAAAAAATCATTGCTTGATGAGTTGAAAATTTGCTTAGATGGCTCATGTAAAAATTAGATCTCTTAAAAGCAAAATAAGAGCATTAAAATAGTTGATCAGAAAATTTTGTACAGGACTGGTCAATGACAGGGGTTAAGTTTGATGCATATTGGAGCTTTTGTTCTACTTTTAACATTTTTGATGCAAATGTTTTAATCTCATCAATGCAAATGGTACACATGTTCATGAACTTAGTCATAAGTAATACAAATTTCAAACATAAAGCACTATCTTTCTTTGTTGTATATAATTTGGTTGCCTAATAGTTCATGGGATCTCTACTGGCACAATCCTATGATAAGGCTATGTTCTCTCTATATGCTCTAGAAAGTAAGATAGTAGTCATCCTCCCCAAACTTTATGAACTGAGGGATAGTCTGTCTGTGGCTATATTGATGAGTGCAACGTTTGAATCCTAATAGCGGAATATAGTCCACATACATCATCATGGTCACTTGCTATATATACGAATAAGGACAGGCCCACCTGACCTCACTCTCAGGGATGACCCATTGAATGTCAACGTCTTTACCTCATCAAAGGTGTAGCCTCTCCTCATATAGCTATGAGGTACATACCTTTATGGATCACCCGCTAGTGGTGTAAGGATCCCTAGCTTTTCTTGAAACTAAATTTGTTAACAAAATGGAAATAAAGCTTGCTGAGTTGAAAACCTTGTAAAAGGTTACTCAGGTAAAAATTGGAGTGACCCATTGAATTAAAACTCCAATGGAGTAGTTCAAGGAAAATTTAGGGTTTAAGGTAAAAATCAAATAGCCTAAAGAGCCGGAAACCTTATAAAAGGTGACTTATCCAAAAATTAGGGGAAAAACATAGCTTTTCTAATTTAAAAACCTTTGAAGATGACATAGAACTTATACATGTAGTAGAACCAAACTACCACTGAGGCATCCAAATTAATCCCTTCTCACTTTATCTAGCCTAAGGATCTTCTTTGTAATGATCATCAAAAAAGGGCTCTGACCTACTCCATCTAGCTTATCAATGGACTAATCATCAGATTCTCATGGCTAGAAGGGTTGATAAATAAGAACCATGCTAGTAGTCTAAACCCTAATACTTTTAACCATGAAGGGGTAGTCATCAACTTATTGTTACACAGTCAAAAGATAAAAATAAGATCTACAGAGCCCTTTGTAGTTAGTAGTGATCTTGTTATCATTGGGCTAACATCAAATGCCTTGATCAGATAAGGAATCATCTCTTTAGTTAGCACCCGTATCGCTAGCATCACTGTCATGCTGTAAATGACTTCAAGGATAGTAATGAACTCCTTGTACATCAGATATAGCTCCATATGTTTGAATCAAAAGACATGGGTCGTTGGATCTCAAAACTGCACAACAACATGCAGAAAAGTAGTGTTGATGGAGACTTGCTGGAATATCTTCAGATACTTGAGTTTGAACTTGCTTAATCGACTCTATCTTATATCCTAATAGATAAGCTAAAAAGTTTTGACACTATGCATATGGTATTCGATGTCATGTCTGCTCTGGGCATCATCATCTCCTGACTACTCCTTATCCAGACTAAGATTATCAGAGACCTTGATGTTATACCACTCCAGGCATGTTGTTAGCCGGATGATCTCTATACTTATATGTTCAATCATTTAGGTATAGCAAACTTACTCCTCTCACTTTGAGAACTGACTCATTTGCATTAACACAATCATAAGAATCATGAATATAATCATAATAGGTACTTACGTGGATGTCCAGCATCTCAAAGCTATGATAGTAGTGTAGCCCATTCAATAGCCTTGTAGCATTAGTCATGTCATCCTGAGGCACCTTCATAGGTTAAGCATATCAAATTGATAGAATCAATAACATGCTAATGCACTTTATCTACTCATATGAGTGTACAAGTTATAAAGCTCATCATATATGTAGATCAGTGGGTTTTAAGGCCACATCAGATAACCTTGGATGAAACCTTGGGGATGCTCATATCCAGGGGGCATATTTAGACTACTAAGCTTGGTCTCCTACCATTAGAAGTGCTTGGTCTCCCACTAAATCTGCTTGCTTTATCATGATGTCCTCTACTTGTAGATAACTTAACAAGCCCTAGTAGCCACATCTTAATGAAAGTCTGATAGTCCACTAGTGACTTTTATAGATGCTCTCACTTGGGGATACCAGTCAATGCAATAATAACATATAGGTTTATATCAGTACAAGAAGCCTAGAACATCACTTGTGATGGCGTGGTAGGCTCCATACATCCTTTTGACCTTATTTGCCAATCAACAATGTGCTTGTTTAAATAGAAGAGCCAATACTTTGGGCTCTCCAATAACATATGATGCTTATCCTTACAAGATGAGCTAGTCAGATATTCTAGTCGAGGGAACATATTACTCCAGGGATAAGGGTTGATCTATTCCAAGTAACAAGCAACAACAACAATCAGTTAGAAGCCTACTCAAGTATTATCTAAACTAGCTCCATTTAGTTTTATGCTAATAAAAGAGCATTCTTCTTACCTAATCTCAAGTTAAATTTATGCCTATGAATATCTAAAACACAAAATCCCTAGTGAAGTTGCCTAAAATCTAAACATTTATGCACAATATGTAGCAGAATTTACTAATTTACGCTGACCACCAGGGATCTTTTCTGACATGCACCATATACTCATGAAGATGCAATTATTGAATTAGGCTTCTCATAAAAATTTCAAAATTTTTAAAGCACTTTTTCTTAAGTTCGTTCAATTTTCATGACCTGTAACATTTGAAAAATCTAGAAAATTAACTAGAATGTAACAGATTGATACTAAAAAATTCAAGTATTTTCTCTTGACCATTTCAATTCCAATTTCACTAACAAATTGGTTTTCTATGTCTAACATAGATAGGATTAGTAAATCCATCGATTGCACAATTGGCCACGATTAGTATTGATTGCTTCACCTGAGCATTGGTCTCCCAGTGGTAGTATTGGCTTGTAACCCTTAGCATGAGCACCACGATCAACATTAATATGCCTCGCTCAAGCATCAAGCTTTCCCAATGGTAGAATTGGTTTAGAAGCCTTAACATAAGCATCATACTGTCAACTTTAATCATCTCACTCAAGCAACGGGCTCCCAATGGAAGTATTGGGTTACATTTTCCTACCTAATGGAGTGGCAAGCCTCAACATGAGCATCATATGATCAGTATTGATCACCTCACCTAAGCACCAGGCTCCTAGTGAGTACTCCTTAGCAGAGTCATGAGCCTTAGCATGAGTACATTCTTTCACTAGAGCATTGGGCTCCTAGTTGTAACACTAGATTGCAAGCCTCGACATGACCCTAGCCTATAAATATAAGCTATATGTTTATGGGAAAAAGGTATGAAAATATTAATTATGGCCAAACTCTACTAAATTGATTTCTCATTTAATTAAGTTATTAATTAGGATTAGAGACTAATTAATCATCACTTTAAATCCCTAATCATATATGGAATCAAGCTTTGGAAGTTAGTCTTATTTTTGTGAGTGTGGATTGTCTCTTCCCTTCTCATTTTCTCTTGATTTCTTTATAGATATGTGATTTTTGGTTTGATTTTCATTGATTGGCTTCAATCATGAATGTAACAGTAGCATTCATAGCTTTATCGTAGCTAGAATGATATGGGACTATCATGTATTTGCTAAGATTTATGATTTGTTTCATGTTTTTGACTAAAACTTCATTTTCTTTTATTTCTACATGCTATGTACTATGCATATTCATATATGTATGCCATACATATGTGGCATTGTAGGCATGGCTTTTGCCATGACCTAGACCGAGGCTTATGATGCACGGACCGGGGCTCGCTTGGAGTGAAAATGCAATCTTCTCAAGGAATGAGATGAGCTCAAAGAGTTGTAAGATGGAGTCACCATCAGATGGTTCTAGATTTAGTTCAACTGAGCCATTAGTATGAGTGCTAAATCAAACCCTTCAGAGATGGGTTTGGATGGTGAAGATCTGTTCACTTAGAGTTTCAAGTTTGCTTTTACCATTTTAGTTGAGTTAATTATACTAGACAGGTGAGCATTCATGAGCATGAAATAAGCACACTATAGGGTCTAGTATAACAGTAATTATGGAAAATATGGCATGGTATCATGATATAACAATCATGACATGAAACATAGCATATGCATGACATGTGAGATGATATGGCATATGCATGATATGTAAGATGACATGGCATAAGCATGGCATCTGAGATGATATGGCATATGCATGATATATAAAATGACATGGCATAGGCATGACATGTATGATGATATGTCATAGGTAAGACATATGAAATGACTTAGCATAAGCATGATATATGAGATGATATGCCATATGCATGGCATATAAGATGACATGATATAGGCATGACATGTGAGATGACATGGCATAGCATACATCATATAACAATGATAAAATGAGCATAGTAGCATGAATGAAAATAGAGGCTGGTGAAAATGATCAAAGAAGATAGGGATACATGAGGGATTTAGGGCTAAATCATACAAAAATAGGAGAATAAAGCTATTCTATTGCATAGGATCTTCATTTACACAAAAATTAGAGACATTAAGCAATGCCTCAACCACTCAAGATAAAGTCAACCTTAGGTAGCACGAGCCAAAAATGCACAAGTGAAAATGCAAAATAAATAAGCAAAGTTGTTAGTAGCAAATGAAATTTAGGACTAGATCAACTAATTATATGCCATATGAAAGGATGAATTAAGAGCCAAAGTCCGATGAATGTAATGGAAAAAATCATAAAAAAGTGAATAAATACGAGCCAAATCATGGAAATCATGAAAAAATAATCAATTTTAAGCAAAATCAATCAGTAGCAAAAACAAGACTTTCTAAGATCAAACATCAATTAGAAATGAATCCATGTCCATTCAAGCTAAACATGTCAAGTGACAAGAAAAACATAATTAAAATAGCATTAATTAAGTAATTAAATGAATTAATAGCAAAATTATAAGCAATTGATCATGACACAAAAAATTGGAATCACTAATTTTTAGTGTATGCTTGATAGCATCATGTTTTATTGTAATTTAATATTGAATGTTTTATCAATAAAAGACATTATTCATTATTCAGTTTGCTTGAAAGGTTATTAACTAACTAATGAATTCTAAGATATTGGAACAGTACAAAGGAATTCATAAAGAGTTTGTGAAATGAGATTCTTATTGTATGTAAATGTTCAATATCAAAATTATCCCTGATCAATGTATTAATAAGAATGGATATTATTAATATGGTAAATATTAGCACATGTTATACTTCCTTAAGGGATGATTCTCATTCATCATAACAAGAGTTGTCTAAAGTGAACATGGGGATGAGCAATTTAGAACTGACTCATTGGAGACCTTGCCTGTGAGATTTCATATGGATGATTAATCTATGTCTGTGAAGTATATCTCACTCATATCAGCAGTGTAAGTATCCTTAAGACTTGAGATAATAAGGTTATCTTAATTATGGATCACTATGTTTTGACTCCTATATTTTATTCCTCCATAAGAGGCATTCATAACTTGGATGTTGGATATAGTGTGAAGTAGTTGAAGGTATTTATTTATCAATAAAAGATTCACTACCCCAAATTAAATGTAGAGGTTTTATCTCATTGATTCATGTAATATTCTTTATTCAAGAATCCCTGGCCAGAGCATAATATCTATTGATGAATTAGTTTCATAAGGGCATTTTGGGAATAAAGATTATGGTACATAAAACATCAAATTTAGGGCATGATGTAATATACTTGATTATACATTGAGTTGACAGTATTCCATACTCAAACCTAAATGAGATAGTGAATGGTGAAAGGAGTTTATTGCATAGAATCTGATATGGAAGGGTTGTAGTCAAACTAATGACCTCTTGACATTTAGGAAGTCATGATGTGTGACTAGACACTTCTCTTGATTTACATATGATTTTATTAAATGAATTTTAATAATATTTTCATATGTTATGAATATGTCAAGAACCTAAAAGGTCATACACTAAAAGTAAGAGGAATGATAATCATGAATGGATGTTAATGAAATAATGTTTTATGGTTATGATATAACTTATATTTTTCATATTCATTAGAAAGATCATGAAAAGAGCTTTGATTTAATACCAAGAACACTAAAATCTGATGACTGGAACTCAAGATACAAGTGATTTAAGATGACATGTTCTACATGTATGGTATATGCGGATTTGGATGGAATTAAATTAATTAATAGTCAATATGTGATTGTCATATGGCTTATTCATGTATGATGAATTAAAAGGAAGTGCACATGATTGTCATGTGCTTCTGGAGGGATTTTAAGTCATGCACATGCAAGTCATATGCCTAAAGTATGTGACATGCACATGTATATGATAAGTAACCTAAAACCTAATTAGGTTTTCATAAGTTGTCTGGCATAACTTTTAGGGTTACAAGAACAAGCAGTTTCAGCTGTCTCTTTCATCCATTGGTTCCAAGCAATTAAAAGCTCAAGAATAAGAAGATTAATTTGGATTTTTGATAGAAGATCAATAAGAAAAAATTGAATTCATCTTTCTCTTCATCCACTCCTTTTCTATTTTGTTTTACTAGTCTCTAAACAAAACTTGTAATTTTGATCACTAATCACTCTATTGCTTGTATGGATAATTTAGAGATCATCTACCTTATGGATTGAAAAGTTTGCTACAACTTTTCAGAAGGATAAGAAAGAAGGAGATCTACTTAAAAGTGAGTTTTTCAATCTCTTCTTTGATAATCCTCTCTATGTTTGATGTATTCTATGAATAGAATTGCTACATCCATTATAAAATGTATTTTTAAAAGGAATGATAATCATTAATTGATGTTGATAAAATAATTTTTTGTGGTTATGATATAACTTAGATTTTTCATATTCATTAGAAAGATCATGAAAAGAGCTTCGATTTGATACCAAGATCACTAAAATCTGATGAGTAGAACTCAAGATACAAGTGATTTAAGATGACATGTTCTACATGTATGGTATATGCGGATTTGGATGGAAGTAAATTAATTAATAATCAATATGTGATTGTCATATGGCTTATTCATGTATGATGAATTAAAAGGAAGTGCACATGATTGTCATGTGCTTATAGAGGGATTTTAAGTCGTGCACATGCAAGTCATATGCCTAAAGTATGTGACATGCATATGTATGTGATAAGTAACCTAAAACCTAATTAGGTTTTCATAAGTTATTTGCATAACTTTTAGGGTTACAAGAACAAGGAATTTTAACTGTCTCTTTCATCCATTGGTTCCAAGCAATTAAAAGCTCAAGAATAAGAAGATTAATTTGGATTTTTGATAGAAGATCAATAAGCAAATATCGAATTCATCTTTCTCTTCATCCACTCCTTTTCTATTTTGTTTTACTAGTCTATAAACAAAACTTGTAATTTTGATCACTAATCACTCTATTGCTTGTATGGATAGTTTAGAGATCATCTACCTTGGGGATTGAAAGGTTTGCTACAACTTTTCAAAAGGATAAGAAAGAAGGAGATCTGTTTAAAAGTGAGTTTTTCAATCTCTTCTTCGATAATCCTCTCTATGCTTGATGTATTCTATGAAGAGAATTGCTAGATCCATTATAAAATGTATTTTTAAGAGGAATGATAATCATGAATGGATGTTGATGAAATAATTTTTTGTGGTTATGATATAACTTAGATGTTTTATATTCATTAGAAATATCATAAAAAGAGCTTCAATTTGATACCAAGATCACTAAAATCTGATAAGTAGAACTCCGGATACAAGTGATTTAAGATGACATGTTCTACATGCATGGTATATGCAGATTTAGATGGAATTAAATTAATTAATAGTCAATATGTGATTGTCATATGGCTTATTCATATATGATGAATTAAAAGGAAGTGCACATGATTGTCATGTGCTTCTGGAGGCATTTTAAGTCATGCACATGCAAGTCATATTCTTAAAGTATGTGATATGCACATGTATATGATAAGTAACCTAAAACCTAATTAGGTTTTCATAAGTTATCTGGCATAACTTTAAGGGTTACAAGAACAAGGAATTTTTGCTGTCTCCTTCATCCATTAGTTCCAAGCAATTAGAAGCTCAAGAGTAAGAAGATTAATTTGGATTTTTGATAGAAGATGAATAAGAAAAAATCGAATTCATCTTTCTCTTCATCCACTCCTTTTCTATTTTGTTTTACTAGTCTTTAAACAAAACTTGTAATTTTGATCACTAATCATTCTATTGCTTGTATAAATATATTAGAGATCATTTACCTTATGGATTGAAAAGTTTGCTACAACTTTTAGAAGGATAAGAAAGAAGGAGATTTGCTTAAAAGTGATTTTTTCAATCTCTTCTTCGATAATCCTCTCTATGTTTGATGTATTCTATGAATAGAATTGCTACATCCATTATAAAATGTGTTTTTAAGAGAAATGATAATCATGAATGGATGCTGATGAAATAATTTTTTGTGGTTCTGATATAACTTAGATTTTTCATATTCATTAGAAAGATCATGAAAAGAGCTTTGATTTGATACCAAGATCAATAAAATTTGATGAGTAGAACTCAAGATACAAGTGATTTAAGATGACGTTATACATGCATGGTATATGCGGATTTGGACAGAATTAAGTTAATTAATAGTCAATATGTGATTTTCACATGACTTATTCATGTGTGATGAAGTGCACATGATTTTCATGTGCTTTTGGAGGGATTTTAAGTTATGCACATGCAAGTCACATGTCTGAAGCATGTGACATGCACATGCAAATGACTTAAGTAACCTAAAACCTAATTTTGTTTTAATACGTTATCTGATATAATTTTTAAGGTTACTAGAACAAGAAATTTTAGCTGCCTCCTTCCTTCATTGGTTTCAAGCAATTAGAAGCTCAAGAACATGAAGATTAATTCAAATTTTTGATAGAAGATTATAAAGAAGAAACCAAATGCATCTTTCTCTTCATCCATCCATTTTTTGGTTTGTTTAACTAGTCTTGAATCAAAACTTGTAATATTGATTACTAATCATTCCATTACTTGTATGGATAATTTAGAGATCCTCTACCTTAGGGTTTGAAAATTTTACTACAACTTTTCCTAAGGATAAGAAAGAAGGAGATCTGCTTAAAAGTGAGTTTTTCAATCTCTTGTTTGATAATCTTCTCATTGTTTGATGTATTCTATGAATAGAATTGCTAGATCCATCTTAAAATTTTTTTAAAAAAGGTCTTAAATTATGCCTTCCATTGTCGAACATGTTTTCATAAACCTAAAGTGGTATCAGAGCATTTTGGTGTTGCAATCTATGCATAGAATACATAAGATTTTGGTTTTTGACTATCATTGTGGGTTACTGATTTTTAAATTTTGAAGCATTTATTGTTCAAATTTTGATTTCAAAATTTAACCACTTATTCTTCATTGAATTAACTTAGTTTTTGTCAAAAAAACTAAATACATATATGGAAATTTTATGAGATAAAAATTCATATGTTATGCATGCTCTTATTGAAAACCCAAATGGATTTTTTATATTATTCTTAATGTTCTTGCTTGATTATTGCATGTTTAATTGTTATACATGTAACGAATCAATTAATTATTGTGTAAATTGATGATGAAGCATTTTTAATGAATTATGATTTGATTTGGATGTGATTTTGTGGAAATCATTTTCATATGCGGATAGGAAGTCCAATTTTGGTATGTTTAGCTTTTTCAAATATTAATCGCTCATGTTTTTCATTAATTCATGTATTTTAATGTTTTATGCACATTAAAGGTTTTAAAAATGAAATTTTATTAATTTTGAAGATTAATTAGTATTTTATTTGAATTAAAACTCTTAAAAGAAGCAATTTGAGCATGATAAGGATTCTTATTGGTTTTGACTTCTGTTTTGATTTCTAAGTGATATATTAATATTTAAATTATGATTAAATAATTAATATATTACTATTTAGATGATTATTTAATTTAAGACATAATTTATTGAAATAGAACTCAAAACATGTAAACCATATGTTTTCAAATGCAAGCCCAATAATTATTTTAAAAGGCAAAGTTTGTTTGAATTTTAAAATGGAAAAACCAAAATGACATTATAAGATGATTATTTTTTTAAGCATTTTTGAATGCATGGATGGATGATTATATGGCATTATGGTGATTATGGACTTAGCCCAATATGATTGAGCATATGCATCATTTTATTATGTTTGGTACATAGGGCTTGTGAGTCCTACCTTTTCTTTAAAATCTTTTGTAATTCTCTTGTCATCTACTCCCCCCAAATGTAACTTAGGATTTCTACTATTGAAATTTGTAATTAGGTTACATAGGTTGTAAAAGAGTTACAAAAGAAGGCAAAAGAGGCAAAAGAGGCAAGGTGTGACCAAAAGTGGAAACTCCAAGACCAAATTTGTAATAGAATAGTCTTATTTCAAATTTTTGAGGTTTGTAAAATCATGCATAACCTAGGTTTGACCTTAGACCTAAAATTCTATAATCATCATATTATAAATTATTATAATGATGTATGTATAAGTTGCATGAGCATGCCATAGTATGCATGAGCTAGGGCTATGCATGATGCACCAATTGCACATACCCATCTTAAATGTTTTTTTTATGGCATAAAAGGAAATAAATTCCTCAAAGGAATATAAATCTAAGGCCTTCTATTTTCTAAGATAAGGGTGGAGAGCTTCTTGTCATTTAGGTTGTTGAGCATACTCAAGCTTGTTTAACATAGGGTATATCCAAGTTTTAAAAAATGTGATGGATTTAAATAAAATATTTTATTTATTACGCATACCTGAGGTAAAATGTTTTATAGGCCTATTTGGAGAATTGTGTTATGTAAGATAACATAAATATCAAGAAAAATTGATAACCCAATGATTCAGTAATCACATAGAGATATGATTGACATAGGAGATATCTACCTATGGACATTAGGTTCCAGTATGTTGAGCATACTCAATATTGGGCTTAATGGTCATTGGATACTGACCCACTAAGGAAGGCAAAGCGTGACCTTCCTGGATTAGTAGTTGAGGGCTATTAGTTCAAAATAAAATAGTGGGAGATGAAAACTAATAAAAGACCTTATTATGTTTTTAAATATATGATTTTTTTAATAATATACTATTTCTTCTTTTTCTCCAGATTTTTCTAAAATTATCAAGAAAAGTTGATCTCCATGGAATTATTGAACATAAACTGAATGGATCCAACTACATTGACTAGATTTGCCAAATCAAAATACTTTTAAAAGGCAAACAGATAGTTCATGTACTAGATTGAGCTTATCCACGCATGACTGTAGCAAACTCCTCTAAAGAAGTCAAAGATGCTTATAATAAGTTTAAGTAAGAGGATGAGATGGCCAACAGTATTATACTAGGAGTTATGGAGAATGACCTCCAGAACCAGTGCGAGATAATGAACTTTCATACTATGACTACTTATCTTAAACGATTTTTGAGGAAAAAGCAAGGACTGAGAGATTTGAACTGTCAAAGGCACTCTTTAGGTGCAAGATGCAAGAGGGGTCATCAGCAGTCCTTCATAGTATTAAGATGCATGGCTACATACAGAGGCTGGAGGGTCTTGGGTTTCGACTGAAACAAGAGCTGACTATTGACCTTATTTTACAATCATTACATGATAGTTATGCATAATTTACACTTGATTATCGAATGAATAAGGGAGAAACTACCATTCCTGAGCTTATCAATTTGTTGAAGTATGCTCAAGATGCCAATAAGAAGAGTGCTAAAGTAACACTGGTAGTTAGTTCTTCTAGGCCTGCCAAGAAGAAGGGAATAACAAAGAAGAAGGGAAAGAAGCTAGCCTTAAAGACCAAAGAAGGTATGGGTAAGAAAGCTACAGAGAAGCCCCCTAAGGGTATTTGCTTCCATTGCAATAAGGATGAGCATTGGAAGAGAAATTGCAAGGAATACCTGGAGCTAGTAAAGAAGAACCGTGCATCTTCTTCAGGTATTTTTATGATTGAGGTTAACTTTAATGCTATTTTTAATAACAAGAGTTGGGTATTGGATACTAACTGTGCATCTCATATTTGTTATGATTTGTAAGGGCTGATTAGCAGGAGGAGGCTAAGTAAGAATGATGCAGACATCAAGGTTATTAATGGAGCATGATTACTACATTAGAAGTACAAACCTATATTTTGCACTTAGTTTCTGGTTTAAAACTAGAACTCAATAGTTGCTATTTTGTTCCAAGTTTACATAAGAACCTTATTTCAGTATCTTGTTTTGTTGAACAAGGATTCAATATTTTCATAGATAACAATGGTTGTTCAATGTTTAAAGATGGTATGTTTTACTATTCTATAAATGTTGAGAATGGAATTTATATACTAAATAATACAGATCTCATTTGCAATGTTCAAACTTAAAGAATCAAAATTGATACTCTTAATCCACTCTTTCTATAGCATTATCGTCTTGCCCATATAAATAATATTCGCATGTCTAAGTTGCATAAACTAGGCAACTTAGATTCATTTGATTTTGAATCATATGAAACATATGAATCTTGTTTATTAGGGAAGATAACATAATCATCTTTTAAATGAAAAGGTGAAAGAGCTAAAGAGCTACTAAAACTCATACATTCAGATGTATATAGTCCTATGTCCATACATGTTAGAGGTGGATATACCTACTTTATTATATTTATATATGACTATTCCAGATATGGATGTTTGTACTTAATGAAGAACAAATCTGAAGCTTTTGAGAAGTTCAAAGAATTCAAAAATGAAGTAGAAAAACAACTTAGTAAGACTATCAAAACACTTCATTCTGATCGAGGTAGTGAATACCTAAGCTAAGAGTTTCTTAAACATCTCAGAGATAATAGGATTTTATCTCAATGGACACCTCCTTATACACCTTAACATAATGGTGTATCAGAAAGGAGGAATCAAACTTTATTTGATATGGTTCGATCCATGATGAGCCTTGCAAAATTACCTAAATCGTTTTGGGCTATGCACTGGAGACTGCTGTTCATATTTTGAATAGAGTTCCATTTAAATCAGTTGAAGTTACATCATATAAAATGTGGTATAACAAGAAACCCATCTTATCTTATTTCAAGGTATGTGGTTGTCCATCTTATGTTAAAAGGATAATGTCATACAAGCTTAGGGCAAAGTCTAACAAATGCTATTTTGTAGGATATCCTAGAGAAAACATAGGATATTACTTCTATCTTCCTTTGGAATAAAAAGTGATTGTTTCAAAGCATGTTGTTTTCTTAGAGAAAGAATTTCTTCTAAAAGAAGACAGTGGGAGTAAAATTGAACTTAATGAAGTTCAATAATCACAAGATGAAGTAGATCAACCTATTTATCCTACAGATGTAGAATTAGAACCTATGGAAACACAAGCTGCTAAATGCTAAACTAGAATAAGAACTATGCCTGAGAGGTATGGATTCCTTGTTCATGAGAATAAGGAAGTCTTATTAGTTAAGAATGATGAGCACACAGACTATGATGAGGTTTTGAAAAGTTTAGAATGTGACTTATAGTTAAAGGCTATGAAGTTTGAAATGGATTCCATATTAGAGAACCAAGTGTGGACTCTGGTTGATCCACATAAGGGGATTAGGCCTATTGGATGCAAGTAGGTCTTCAAAAAGAAAACAGATGTGGATGGTAATATGGTTACCTATAAAGCTCACTTGGTAGTGAAGGGTTATCATCAGAAATAAGGAATTGATTATGATGAAACTTTCTCATCAACAGCTATGCTTAAATCCATAAGAATCTTACTTGCGATTGCTGCTCATTATGATTATGAGATATGGCAAATGGATGTAAAGATAGCTTTGCTTAATGGAAATCTACTTGAGGAGGTGTATATGACATAACTTGATGGTTTTATATCCAATGATGGTAATACGGTATGCAAACTTCAAAGATCCATTTATGGATTGAAGCAAGCATTAAGGAGCTGGAACATACATTTTAATGAAATAGTTAAAGAATTTGGTTTCATTCAAAATATTAATGAACCATGTGTTTACAAGAAGGATAGTGGGAGTACAATTGCTTTCCTTGTGTTATATGTAGATGACATATTACTCATTTAAAATGATGTTTCATTTTTGCAGAGTGTTAAAGTTTGGTTATCTAAACAATTCTCCATGAAAGACCTTGGAGAAGCCGCTTATATCTTAGGTATAAGGATCTATAAAGATATATCAATTATCCATAGGAGGTCTTCATAACTTGGAGGTTGGATATAGTGTGATGTAGTTAAAGGTATTTATTTATCAATAAAGGATTCACCACCCTATATTAAATTGATTCATGTAATATTCTTTCTACAGGAAACTCTAGCTAGTATAGAGTGCCTATTGATGAATGAGTTTCATAAGGGTATTTTGGGAATAAAGATTATGGTACATGATATTTTAAATTTAGGGCATGATCTAACACTTGATTATGCATTGAGTTGACATTAATCCATACTCAAACCTAAATAAGATAGTGGATGGTGAAAGGAGTTCATTGCATGGAATCTGATATGGAAGGGTTGTAGTCAAACTAATGACCTCTTGACATTTGGGTAGTCATGATGTGTGACTAGATACTACTCTTGATTTATATATGATGTTAGTAAATAGAGTTTAATAATGTATTCATATGTTACCATGTCATGAACCTAAAAGGTCACACACTAAAAGTAAGAGGAATGATAATCTTGAATGGATGCTGATGAAATAATGTCTTATGGTTATAAGATAATCTGGATCTTTCATATTCATTTGCAAGAGCATGAAAAGAGCTTCGATTTAAATGCAAACACTTGTACAATAAAACCTCCAAAATATAAAAAATAAAAGCCTAACACATGTAAAAACTTAGCATTTTAAAACATTTTTCATGAATGATTGTATAACAACTCTTGCTCTAATACCATGTTGAATGATATGGTAGTGAAATAAAATAAAAATTTATTTAAAACATGTGGAAATCAGATCTACACAATCATTCAAACATACTTATAGAATAAGAGTAACACTCACTTTAATATCATTCTACTTGTTTCTTATTTTGTAAAAGAGTTGTAGCAAACTCTTTTCAATCCCCAAACTATAAGATATTCAAACAACACTCTCCAAGATGAAGATTTGGATTAGTAAAATCTTTTACTATAAAACTCTAATTAATATACTATATATTAGAGAAAGATAGAAGATGAATATGTTGTTTTTATTTTCTCAAGTGAATAACCGAATGTGATTTCTTCTTTGGATAGTGTATGTCACATTTTTCTCAAGAGAAGTGACATAAGATGATTTATCTTAACCCTAAGCCCATAATATTACAAATATATATATGAACATTAGGTTTGGAGAGGCATAAGATAACTTAAGTTGTGCATGTGCATAGCATATACCTACTTAAGTCAATGGGTCTAACCTATGGATCTTACAAGCCCATCTTTTAATCCTCTTTAAAAATAAATTCAACTTAAAAATATTTTATTTATGGTATATCAAGTAACCAAAAAAAATTTAATATTATAAATAATATCAAATATTATTTAATAATATTTCATAACATCATTTTCTAATTTTCAATCTAAACCTTTCCTTGTTTATGTATGACCTCTTGGGCTTTTAACAAATTGGTAACATACTATAAATATTATTTAATCTCATTAAATGATATTATTGTATGTAAGTCAAGAGTGGTGCTTAGTCACACATCATAACTACCCAAATGTTAAGAAGTCAGTAGTTTGACTACAACCCTACCATATCAGATACCATTGCAATAAACTCCTTTCACCTTTCACTATCTCATTTAGGCTTGAGTATGGATTAAATTCAACTCAATACATCATAATCTTTATCCCCAAAATGTCCTTCTTATGAATCTTATTCATAAATTGATATTTTTATGCTGGTCAGAGATTCTTGAATTTAAGATTATTACATTGACTATGAGATATTACCCTTATTTGAAATCTGGGTGGTGAATCCTCTATCAATATACAACTATCTTCAACTACTTCATACTATACCGAACCTCTAGGTTACAAGCACCCCTTAAAAGAGGTATTATGATAAGGAGTCAAAATATAATATTCTATAACTAAGATAACTTTGGTATTTTAAGTCTAAGGATACTTGCATTACTGCTATGAGTGAGATATGTCTTAATTGACATAGATTATTATCCATATGAAATCTCACTAGCAATATCATATCCAATGAATTAATACTATAAAATTCATCTATATGTTAACTTTAGACATCTCGTGTCATAGTGTATGAGAATGCACCCTTTAAAGGAAGTATAACATGTACCGATCTATCTGCATTAATAATATCCATTCTTATCCATAGTATGATCATGATGATTTTAATATTGAATATTTGCATATAAAAGAATCTCATTTCATAAACATACTTTATGAATTCCTTTTACACTGTTCAAATATATATATAATGAAATATAACACTAAATAATTAATAATGCCTTTTATTAAAATAGTTAAATATTACATAATTTACATGATGCTTTAGACCATATATTAACACAAAAAACAACATTCATCAATCATACATAATTATATAGGCATCCATCATATGCTATTTATGTGTTTAGTTTAACAAAATACTATAGTATCATAAACATACATATCATGAGTTCATATAATAAGTACTACTACCATTATGATTAATATAAATGGCTACATAATGAAAGGATAGCTCATAGTACATTGCTTGTATCCAACCCACTACAAGAAAGGATTCCTTAAAATCAAAATCTTTACCGACTGCAGATCAGCTAGTCCTAATGCTCACTGAAAGGTCCCAGTCTTGTGTTTATCAAATGATAAATGTTGAATATAAAACTCAATGGTGTTATAAAAATGTGTAAATGACATAATTATGTATAATAAATAACATATTAATATTGAATCATGAAGAACAATCATTAAACAATGTGATAATATCATATCACATCCCTTTACATCATATTTTCTCTATTGATAGTATTATACAATATAAGAATAGAAATAAATACCATACAAGGTCCATTGTAACTTTTCCTATATCAGATATTATATATAAGCATCATCATGTATATATATTTCTATAAACTCTATATGCATATGTATCATGCATTCATCATTTTCATTCTCTATATTTTCATAATATATGTATGATAATGCATGTGTGTGATAATGCAATCATGCTTTGCATCCTCCTTTTGATTTTCCTATAACATTTCATTTCATTCTATATGATTGTTCATAATTCATACTAGGTTCTATATGTATCGGTACTCAGTTCCTATAAGAACGTAACATTTCTATATAGTTATACAAAAAGAATCCATCATTACTCTCGGTTCCATAAAGGAACATTACTGTATGATTCATTGAGGGAATCTATCATCTCTGTGACTCAGTACGCTTTCACACCATATAGCTCTGTAACATATCTTTCCTTCCCTTTTCCACCTTATAACCTCTTCAAAGTATGTCATGAATATGCCTTTATACTTGTATGATTCATGATATGATATGTGAATGATGCTTTAATGGTCAATGCAATGTTGGTCATATGATATCATTGACCATATAAACTCATTTCATGGATACCACAAACATTTGGATATAAGGACATCAATTCAAGATCTTAAATGAGGTCATGAAGTGAAAAGCATAAACTTGTAATCGCTTTTACCCTTTCTAATTGCTTGTGAATGAGTATAAGCTTCTTCGGCTGTACTTGTAGCATTTTCCATTTCAAGTATGCTTAGTAAAGCCATTCACATAAATCATGTAACTTATCAACTTTAAACATTTACATCCATTCAAAATATGTAACCATAATTTCACTTTGATTTATCATGAACATGAATTCATCTTATAGCATTCCATTCTTCATTCATAGTGGTTATATGAGTATTTCAGCTAACCATAGTGCATTCATCATTTATGCAAGCATAAGGTGTATATTATGAGTGTAAACTCTAGAGCATCATGTTTTTTATTGTAATTTAATATTGAACATTTTATCAATAACAGACATTATTCATTATTGAGTTTTCTTTAAAGGCTTTTAACTAAATAATGAATTCCAAGATATTAGAACAGCACAATGGAATTCATAAAGAGTTTATGAAGTGAGATTCTTATTGTATGCAAATGTTCAATATCTAAATGATCCTTCATCAAGGCATTAATAAGAATAGATATTATTAATGCGGTTAAGATCAACACATGTTATACTTCCTTATAGGGTGATTCCTATTCACTATGACATGAGTTGTATAAAGTAAACATATGGATGGCCAATTAGAGACAAGCTCATTGAAGACCTTGCTAATGATATTTTATATGGATAATTGATCTATGTTTGTTAAATATATCTCACTCATAGCAGTAGTACAAGTATCATTAAGACTTGAGATAACAAGGTTATTTTGACTATGGATCACTATATTTTGATTTTTATGTTTTATTCCTCCTTAGGAGGCATTCATAGCTTAGAGGTTGGATATAGTGTGAAGTAGTTGAAGGTATTTGTTTATCAATAAAGGATTCACCATCCCAGATTAATAATAGGGGTTTTATCTCATTAATTCATGTAATACTCTTTATTCAAGAATCTCTAGCCAGAGTGGAATGCCTATTAATGAATGACTTTCATAAGGGTATTATGGGAATAAAGATTATAATTACATGAAACATCAAATTTAGGACATGATCTAACACAATTGATCATGCATTGAGTTGACATTAATTCATACTCAAACCTAAATGAAATAGTGGTTGGTGTAAGGAGTTTATTGCATGGAATCTGATATGGAAGGGTTGTAGTCAAACTAATGACTTCTTAATATTTGGGTAATCATGATGTGTGACTAGACATCATTTTTGACTTGCATAGGATATTATTAATTAGAGATTAATAGATATTACCAACATGTCAAGAACCCTAAAGGTCGTACACTATAAGTTAGAGAAATGGTAATGATGAATGGATGTTGATAGGATAATGTTTTATGGTTGCAAGATAACCTAGAGCTTTCATGTTTATTTGACAAAGCATGAAAAGAGCTTTGATTTGATGTTAAGATCACATGAATTTGATAAGTAAAACTCAAGATACATGTATTTTAAGATGGTATATGCCATGCGCATGCCATATGTGGGCTTAAATATGATTTATTCAATATGTGAGTGTCACATGACTTATTCATGTTTTATAAGTCAAAAGGAAAAGGCATATGACTATCATGTACTTAAGGAGGGATTTTAAGTCATGCACATGCAAGTTACATGCCTGAAGCATATGACATGTACATGTATATGACTTAAGAAACCCAAAAACATAATTAGCTTTTAATAAGTTATTTAGCATGACTTTTAGGGTTACACACATAAAAATAAAGAGGAGATTTTTAAATGCCTCCTTTCTTCCTCTTTTCTAGCCTCATTTGAGCCTCTTGGAGAAGAAGAAGAACTCAGTTTTGATTAAGATCAAAAGAAAAAGCTGAATCCCACAATTATCCATCATCCTCTTTTTCTTTCATTTGTTTTTGATAGTCTTTAAAACAAAACTAGTAATTTAATTACTAACCATTCCTTCTTACTTGTGTGGATAGTTTAGAGTTCTTTTGGTTTAGGGATTGAAAAGTTTGCTACAACTTTTTAGATAAACAAGAATGAAGGAGATCGGCTAAAAGTAAGTTTACTCACTCTCTTGCCATGAAATTTTCTCTTATACGTGTTCTACGTGTATGATTGCCTAAATCCACTTAATTAACATGTTGAAAAGGTTTTAAAACTCACCTTCTAGTGCTAAACATGTTTTACTAAACCAACATATATAAGTACCATTTATCTTCTTTTAATATCCTTAAAAGCCATTAGTCTCATTCACACCTTAACTCATTCATACATTCATGTACAAGTACTTATAGTAATCATACTTAGGCATAATAGCATGTATTTTAGTCCATTAGGCATTTATGGAACATTTAAGGTCTATGTATCTCTTTAAGTATGTATGCATGTACTTAAGAAGAAGTAATAAGGTCTAAATGTACATAGCTTTAACTTTGGAAGCTAAGAACATGCATGCATTAAGATGTCAAAGCATACAAGACATGATACTATTCATTTGGTAATGTGAAATATAAATTTGGTCATGGTTACTATTTATATGGTCATTTTCTTTCATGAAATCTTCATCTTTTCACTTTATGTTTTCATGTCTCTTAGTGGACTTATGGGATAAGTCATCAACCATGAAAGATACTGATATTTAGGCCATCATCTCATGAACATATCAAAGTATAAATCCCTGCAACAAGGTACCAAAACATAGGCATTTAAGGTATGCAAAATTCACTCTCTGGAACTAACCAAATTTTATTATCATTTATGTACCTATATGCCTTACGTGCAGTTTGCATATGTCTTAGAGACCTTGAACATATGCATGCCATATACTATTCGAAAATACACTCTTAAAGGTTTAATTTGAGCTAATATATGCAATTTTTGGAAATCTTTAGAGTTGCTAGAAGGTAAATGTTTGCAAGCCATCAAATTCTGCCAATACAATCCAATTTTTGCATATATTTGCATACTTCACCTAAATGAGCTTCTAACTAAATATTCATTTGTGCAATGTTGCATATTTTCACACCACACACTCTTATGAAATATAACATGAGCATACATTAAGGTTCACATATCATTTTGCATGCAAACAGCCCATGTAAAGTTACACTTTTTACGTAATGCACTAAAACACACATTTTTAGCATACCATTAACTTGCACCATTTTTTTCTTTATCATAACTCATTATTTATCCACTTTTAAAGAATTTAAAAGCTATCCTAATTCATAGCTATGATTAATATAATTAGTTTAACAATTATACATTTGCATGTCCCATAATACATAAAGTTACACAACTTGCACATTATGGTGCGCATGTTGCCTCATAGGTTTCCTCATGCATAACTTACCCATTTGACTTCCAAACCATAATAAAGTCATGCCATACTAAATACAAGCATACATATACAGGTTACACACAAACTCAAGTCAAATTAGACAACATTCAAAACACATATCCACACCTTAAAGCAATACATACACAATGCAGTCCAATGACATACTTGTTGCCTTCCTATCAACCATTTTAGCGTTTTCATACCATAAATCCCCTTTACAAGTAACCAAACTTCATTTCCATCATCTAAACACATTAATCAATCATATTTACATAACAATTCAAATGTTACACAATTATGCCCCTTAAAAGAATGAAGGGCCGAATAGCCCTAATTTGGGTAGTTACTTTGGATTCCATCTTTCATGCATTTTCATGTTTTTCATCACATATAATCACTTCAAACACTTCAAACACTTCATACACACCTAAAATAGCAACTTCAGAGTCATTCACATGTGGTTCATATTAGGATTTACATGGAAAACTCATACATTCATAAAGCTTATTTAAATTGCTACAAATATACATATCCAACACCCCTCTTTCATTTTCTTCCATTATTCCTTCCAATTTCATGCATATGCATATTATTCTTCACCTTTGCCAAAACACTTACATGCTTTAAATATTAACTATAGCAAGGAGTAAGAAGCAAGAAGCATGCACAAGATGAAAACTAGCTTAAAACACCATGAAAAATTACCTTGGAAAATGATTTTCTTTAAGCTAGAAACAAAAGGAGAAGGAGTGGAAGAATATTTCGAATAGAGGAGGAAGAAATATGCAAAATCCAACCCACTTTTTCCTTTTTATTCATATTTATCTTATTTAATACAAAATTCAAAGGAAAGGCCAATCATATGTTGATATTTGTCAACATTTAAGTAACTTATTTAATTTTACTTCCTTTTCTTTTACTTAATTATTTCTTCATAAATATATAAGATAGTCAACATAAGAACACATGCCATACATAACATAACATAACATAGCCACATACATACATAAATTTTAGTTTCCATAATTACCCTTCACTTTTCATGAAATTACATTTATGTCTGTAATTACTCCTTAACATATTTTTAATTCTAACTTCACCTATACTTTCATTTATACATTTTAACATTTACATTATCATTGAATAACATATATAACATGCCAAAGCATCACATTTCACTTATAAATTCCATCATAAGGCTTCATTTAAAGCATTCAACAAAAATATTTCAAACGCATATAATAAGGCATATATCGTTCATTTCCATCACTTTAATAATCATTTCACTTTCTTTTCATTTCTTTCTCTATAAATTCCATATCATATGGAATTTCCTTCATCTTTAACACATTGAATAACACACGTAGCATATCAAAGCATTCATGGATCATTGCATATCCATGCATTTTATGCATTAATCATTCATTCACTCTAATACATGCATAAAATGAAAACTCACAAGGATGATATAAATATGGGTGTGATAACTCTCTCCCCCTAAATCAACTATTTAACCTCTCTGACCAATATCTTCATCAATTCCTCATTATAAGATAAATCAGGCTGTATCTAAATAAACTTAACAAATATAACATGAGATGGATTTGATCTATATTTTCTAAACATCAATACATTGAACACATCGTGGATCATATCAAATTATGGAGGTAAGGCTAATTTGTAACCCAATGGTTCCATTCTTTTTAACATCTCATAGGGCCTAATGAATCAAAGACTCAATTTGTGTTTCTACTTGAATCTCATAATTCTTTTCTATAAAGATACTTTTAGAAATACCTTATCCCTAACATTATATTCTATATCCCTTCTTTTCAGTCCACTTACACCCAATGAGTTTAATCCCCTCAGGTGGATCAATTAAAGTTCAAACTTTGTTTTTAGACATGGAATCCATTTCAGACTGCATGGTCTTCAACCATAAGTGACACTTTGAATTCTTCATAACTTTCTTATAATCTAAAGGTTCATAATTCTTAACTAACAAGACTTCCTTATTTTCATGAACAAGGAATCCAGAATTATTTCTACATCATAATGTAGAACATCAGCATAATCGATTAGTTAATTTACTTCATCTTGTGGATGTTGAACTTCATCAAATTTAACCTTGCTCCCACTATCTTCTTTTAGAAGAAACTCTTCATCTAAGAAGATAACATGCTTTGAAATAAACACTTTTTGCTCTAAAGGATGATAGAAGTAGTACCCTATGGTTTCCCTAGGATAACCCACAAAATAACTTTTGTCAGATTTAACATCTAGCTTATCTAACATTATCTTCTTCATATAAGTAGAATAACCTCATACCTTCAAATAAGAAAGCATAGATTTCTTGTTAAACCACATCTCATATGAAGTAGAGTCAACTAATTTAGATGGAACTCTGTTCAAAACATGTATAGTAGTCTCTAGTGCATAGCCCCAAAATGATTTGGGTAAGTTTGCAAGGCTCATCATGGACTGAACCATATATAACAAAGTTTGATTCCTCCTTTCTGATATACCATTAAGTTATGGTGTATATGGAGGTGTCCATTTATATAATAACCTATTATTTCTAAGATAGTTCATAAACTCTTAGCTTAAGTATTCACCATCTCAATTTAATCAAAGAGTTTTAATACTCTTACTAAGTTATTTTTCTACTTCATTTATAAACTCTTTGAACTTTTTAAAAGCTTCAGACTTATACTTTATCAAGTACAAACATCCATATCTTAAGAAATCATCGATGAATGTAATAAAGTAGTTGTATCCACCACTTGCATGTGTAGACATAGGACCACATATATCTAAATGTATGAGTCCTAATACTTAGCTTTTTCATATTTTCCTTTAAAGGGTGATTTTGTCATCTTGCCTAATAAACAAAATTCATATGTTTCATATAATTCAAAATCAGATGAACCTAAATTGCCAAGTTTATATAACTTGGACATGCCAATGTTTTTTATATGGCCAATGCAATAATGTCACGTCTTCCGGCTGCGTAACATACTCCCGTAGAATGATTATTAATTTTCTAATCAAGAAAATTAATAATTATCCTATAAAGGATCTCATACAATCCATACAAATTTTTTTACAATTGTTCAAACTGTTTATTATTTTATATTACACAACATATTTATAATATACACACATTCATCATTATACATTTGTTTAATTTTACCAAACTAGCTTATTTGACTACCAGAGTTCATTATTTAAATAGTTGCACGATAATTAATAATGATAGAAGTCTGTGAAAATACTTAAAGCATTTACCAACGAAATGCTGATGTGTCCAGCCGCTTTACTGAGGTTCCGTTTCTGCAACCTTGTTTGATCCTACGTTTATCAATTGACAAATGCTGAGAATAAACTCAATGGTGCTAGTTTAAAATTTATAACATTTATATTTCATAAAATGATGATACCAATATATGAACATGCCAAATAACAAACATGATTTATCTTCATAATATGTCATAAAGGTATGCAGTATTAAACATGACTATGATCACATTTCCATCAGAATATATTATTCAAGAATAGTTGTGTTATTTAATCATATAATGAAATAAAAATATAGTATGTCATACATCATGAATTATAAACAATGAGTATATGAGAATGCATTTTATGCTATGCATTCTCCATCTTATTCCTCGTTTATCATATTCGTTAATGTGCATTTACTGGGTCTTCCATTATACTATAATTTTATTTTAAACCATATTATTAGTGTATGCTATAGAGCATCATGTGTATTTGTACTATACGTTTTCATTAATAAAGGCATTATTCATTATATAGTACAATGTTTTAAATGAACTTGTTTTACTTGGAGTATTAAACTATATATTGAAGTCCATGATATTGGAAC